>QEPC01013618.1:548415-577885 GCA_003113815.1 Sphenodon punctatus
GAAGGAGGGAGACTGGCCGGTAACTAGAGGGGTCAGATGGGTCCAGGGTGGACTTTTTGAGGATGGGGGAGACAGTGGCATGCTTGAAGGCAGAGGGGAAGGAGCCTGTGGAAAGGGAGAGATTGATGGCATGTAGAAGTGGGGGGGCAACAGTAGGAGCAATAGAGGTCAGGAGGCGGGAGGGGATCAGGCCCAGGGGGCAGGTGGAGGGGTTGGATGAAGAGAGAAGAGCGGAGATTTCCTCGAGAGAGGCAGGAGGGAGGGGGGTGGGGGAGGGAGCAGAGGGTGGAAGCGGGTGGGAGGCAATGTCCTGACAGATCTTGTCAATCTTTGAGGTGAAGAATGATGCAAGACCCTGAGCAGCAAGGGAAGAGGGCGAAGGAGGGCAGGGGGTTTAAGAAGGGAGTCGAAAGTAGAGAAGAGGTCTGAAAAGTTGGTCTGGAAGCTGCAGCTGGTGCAGAATGCTGCGGCCCGTCTCCTTATGGGGGCAGGCCGCAGGGAGCACATGACACCTGTGCTCCGGGCTCTGCACCGGCTGCCTAAAAAGCACCAGTCTAGGTTCAAGGTGCTGGTTTTGACCTTTAAAGCCCTTCATGGTCTGGGCCCTGCTTATCAGCGGGACCGCTTCACTCCCCATTTGCCTGTGCGACCCCGGAGATCATCCATGGGAGTCTTTTTGGTGGTTCCCCAGGCGAGATGGGTGGCCACCAGTGTTAGATCTTTTTCAGTGGTTGCCCCTGTGCTGTGGAATTCACTCCTGGAGGAGGCTTGGTTGGCCCCCACTATCCTGTCATTTTGCCATTTGTGTAAGACCTTGCTGTTCTGCCAGGCTTTTGGTGAGGGGTAGGGTAGGGTGGGTGAATGGGTGTGTGTGTGTGTGTGTGTGTTTCTCCTGTCATATGGGATTTTTAACTTGTTTTTATTATTTTATTGTTTTTAATTTGTTGTTTGCCACCCTGACCTGCCCTGTGGGCAGGAGGGGCAGGATACATTTTTTTTATAAATGTTAGAATGTTTACTATCACTGCATAATCACATCACATAAAATACAAAGGGCATTTTCACACAGACACTGCCCACCCACTACCCGCTGCCCACACGCTATACATGTTACAGGGCACCCATAGGGCAATGCTGCAGCCCTGCAACATGTATAGTGGGTGGGTGGTGGGTGGGTAGGAGGTGGAGAGTGTGTTGTGAGAAAATACCCAAAATAAAGTTTGTTTCTAGGGTTTTGACTGAACCAAGATATTTAGAAAATATTAAGAGAAGTACAATGTACTCTGTTGTTGCCACAGGATAATCCTCACTATAAAAGACTTTTACAACACAGGAGTAGTAAACAAATCAAAACTTCCAGAACTTTTCTATCAGTTTCAAAATAATATACATTATTACTATTGTTTTGTTGTTTATTTAGCAATATGCCTGGTGCTGAATTGGGCTGAAATGAAGTCTTTGGAATTATTCAGGAACTGCCTAATTTGGGTGTATTTGATACAGAAAAGGCAGTTTCCAAAGTTTGGCAAAGCACGAAACTTTGGAAACTTCAGAAAACTTTGGAAGCACCTGCACACCTGGGCCTGGCTGGAGAAACTCACAGAAACTTCTGGAAACAGTGCCATATTTGGTAGGAGTGGGGATGGAAGGGGACAGCTGCGTCATGGGGTAAGGCAGATTTTGAATCAATTGGCTGGCCAAGCCAGATGGCTAGTTTGATTGGTATAAAGCTGCAATCAAAAGAAAGAGAAGTGCCAAAAAACAAAACTGGGACACACCTCCCAGAGTCATCCCATTCTCTGGTGAATTTGACTGTGCTGCTACACTGCTAACTGTTAGTAATTGGCTGAGTTGGGGGGACGTTTCCTGTCATAGCATGGCATGGTTTGGCCTGGTCTTCCTGTGCATAGGGCCAATGTAAAGGCATGGGAGTGGAGGGAGGGGGTTGGATGCTATGGGTTTTTTTAGTTTGTTTGTTTAAATGGGGTTCCACATGGCAACACTTACTGAGGTGCCGAAGTGGCTCCAAAGTTTTCTGAAGTTTCCAAAGTTCTGTGCTTTGGTCTCCGAACTCCGAAGTTTCAGGAACTACACCGAATTGCCTCTGAGTACTCGGACTGACTATGTGGATTTTCAAAAATCTGTCCAAATACTTGGAAGTAATATTTGGTTCTGCCCTAGTGTGGAACAATTACATCAAAAGAAAGGTTCCCACCCTGAAGAACGTACTACATTGGATGGACAGAGGAAGAGAATGTAGATTGTTAACACATCAGCTGGAAGTCAGTCAGACCCTGGTGCTGCTCTCTTGCACAGCCTCCCTCAGCAACCACGTGCACACTCGGTGAGAACCCCAGCAGGCAGGTTGCCAGGGTTCTCCCAGTTGCAGCCTCCTGCATGCCACCCCCTTGTCACAGTAGAGTTACGGTTGGTCCTGAAACCACTCTATACTGCAACTGTGAATCTCTGGTGGAGAACATGGTCTGCACACCCCATGGCCCAACCATCTGATGGGAGGTGGTCTCAGGTCAGCAATTTTCCCTGTTTTGGGCTGGGTTATCCTGCATGGTGTACCCCACCTTTCTGGAGATGACGTCTTGTGGAGTAGCCCCTCTACAGACTAGGGTGAACAACTGATGACTGCTCTTCACATGGGCAGATAAATCCAGGGCAAAGGGTGGCAATGTGGGGCCCTGTCCTGTATGGTAACACACATAAAGAGAGACAAGGGTACATTCATTGTCAAGATATTTCAGGTACATGTGCTTAACTTAGTTATAAATGGAGGGGGGGATCCTGAAGGAAAAGATAGTACAGAGAAAAGTATCAGTGGACAATCCATAGGGTGAGAAACTAGGAAAAGCCTGCCAGAAGGATTAGGCTTCTAACATGGATTTTAAAGTTGTGGAGGAGGGAGCAAAGCATATATGTTTTCAGAGGGAGTTCCAGGACTGGGGAGGAACATTGGAGAAGGCTATTTAGGGGAGTGTAGCAGGGAGTAGTCCTGCAGGGCTGCAGCCTCTTTAAGAGGCGGGCTAAGCAGACCAGTCAGAGAGATGAGCATGCCCATGGTCATGGCAGAGCCAGCCCATAGCCAGAGACTAGTCTGAGCAAAATACAAGCTGGGAGACAAGGGACAGAGTGGGCACTGACCCTTTAAGGTCAGAAAGCCAGAGAAGCTGGCCATTCCCACTCCGGGTGCCTAAGAAGCTGGAAGTCAGAGAGGAGATGAGTCTCTGCTTGGGAGCTGAGGAGGCAACATCCCCTTGAGGCTCTCAGCATGGGAACTGACCAGTCCTGATGTCCTGCTGGGAAAAGCCTAATGTAATGGTTTAGGCTGAGAAGAAGCCTGGATGCCTGCCTAGCTACTCTACGCTCTCCAGGGTCCTGAAGACTTGAAGGAAGGGAAGCTGTGGACCCAGGTATTGGGGAAGGCTGTGCCCATGAGAGAGTGAGCAGTCTGGGAAGCACTTGGGGCAAGCCAGGTGCCTGCTGGCCTGGCTAGAGTGGACTTTGGGAGGTTTCTGTTTATGTGTGTGTACTGGAGACTAAGATGGGTCCACAGGGTGTGAGGCAGATAAGTCAGCAGTCCAGAAATACAGAGGAACTGTGTGCGAACAATAAATATTGAGCTAACTCCTATATGGCATGTGTGCAGTTATGATTCCCCATTGAAGTGACAGCCTACAGGTCTGATCCTGAAGGGACTTACCCCTGGGAACCACCTCCAGGTGAGACAGTGGGTGAAGCCATAATTGATGGACACAGATTGGGAAGAGCACAAAACACACATGCTCCCAGCCAGGCCAATGGCTGCACAGACTGGGGGTTGGGAGAATGTGAAACGTGCAGCCTACCATCACCTTCCCATGCTTCACCCAGCACCCACCCACCCCCACCACTGCAGGCAGCCATGGTGGCTAATGATGGCTGCCATGGCGGTTGGCTACGGTGGAGGTGGCCTGGTCTGGCATACTGGCTCAGATACAGACATGCAGCTCTGGGGAGGCCTGCTTTGGCCCGACCCAGTCTGGCAGGCCCTAGCCAGGGCTATTACTTCAGATGGTTGCTGAAATGAGAGCCTGGGCTAGCCACCAATACAACCTGGGATACCCCAGGTCAACATCTGGTGGCTATATCACAAATGTGACAGTGGCCATTAGGGCAAACCAAGCCTAAGTGGGCTTCTGTCACGTCTGGTTTTACTAGGGTTGAAACAAATCTTCAGAAAACTTCAGAATTAGGTGAATATTATGGTATTTAGTTTGGAAAGTCTGAATTCCGAAGTTCCGAGGACCGAGACAAACTTCAGAAACCACTAGTTGAAACACTTCAGAAACCACTACATGCGTGGGGCACTGCTGGACAGTTGAGCTTCCCTTCTGGAAATGAAACTTTAGTGCCATATTTGGTTGGAAGGGGGTATGGAAGGGGCAGTTGAGTGATGGTAAGCTAGACAGCAAGATTTGATTGGCTGACCAAGCTAGATGGCAAGCTTTTGATTGGCTGGCAGGGCAAAATAAAAGTGACTGCAGCCATTTTGTCCATTCTTTTTGGTGAATTTGGCTGTGTGCTACAGTGCTGCTGGATCTGTAAGTAATTGGCTGTGGGGGAGGGGTGCCTGTCCTGGCATGGTATGGTTTGATTTGTCCTGTCCATAGGGCCAATGCTGAGGGATGGGGGTTACATTTACATTTACCATGCCATGCAATTTTTTTTTTATTTTTTTTAAAGAAAATTGGGTGCCACATTGCTTCTAGTTCTGCCTGCTGTTTGGTTGGCACTTGGCACCATGTGGCTAGAGTATTCCCTCTGCCTGGCTCCACTTCCCCTTGCCTGGTCTGTTCAAGTCACCAGTGCCACAGTACCAATGCCATGCCAAGAGGGTGCCCCTGGATGGGGGTGAATGTCTGATTTCTTAATTTTGTGACTGCTGGGGCCTGGGCTGGTTGACTTTTGGTGGGGTTTATTTCTCCATGCAGTTGCAGAGTGTTTTGCAGGGTTGTTATAGTCTTCTTGAGCTAATGTCCCTTGCTAGCCATACATTTTCGTGCACTGCTTGGTTGACATAATGATTAAGGTGGGTTTAGTCATTGCTGATGGTGAGCCATACTGTGGGTACACTACTGTTGTTTTTTTGGATTTCTGAAAACAGTTGCACTTTTGTAGGGTTGTCTTCTGGAGCAATTGTTCCACTCTTGCTAGTCTGAATTTCTGGGTAGTGCTTTGGCTGTGGGTTCAAGAACTTCAACAACTTTCTGAAGTATCCAAAGTTTCCTGAAGTTTTCCAAGATCCGGAATTCCAAGTCCAAATTCCAAAACTTCGGAAACAGTGCTGACGGGCAGCCGAGTACTCAGGCTGATTATTCCGTACTTCAGTATTCGGCCCGAGTACTCAGAATTACTATTCGGTACAGCCCTAGGTTTTACCCTCTGAGGAAGACAAGGTTGGTGACAGAGGAGGATGTACATTACTACCACACCTGCAAAGACTTCTGACGGTATCAATTCAAGCATATATGTTACAAAGGAAGCACCCATCTGCTCAGTTAGCATCCACATTCCATGGCCAAACTCAATGTCTAAAATGCCTTTTTCCTGAAAAAGTATTTGTGCAAATAGAGGAGTGGCTGTACAGGAAATTAGTATAGTAGGGTGCAATCCTAAGCACCAGTGCTTAACAATGCTGTTAAGCACCAGTGCTTGCAGTTAGTGTCAACAGTAATCTCATTGAAATGAGTAAAACTCACACTGGCACTGAGCACCTGGAACATTGTATTGATATCTGAGGATCAGAGGTGAAACGAGCAATAGAATAGCTGTTCATGTTTGTTTGTTTGTTTGTTTGTTTTTCAGTTTAAGGCATATTTGTAGTCGACCCAAACAACATTCGTCGAAATGTTTGAGTAACTGATTTTGTACAATTTTGGTTTGTTCATTTTCTTTATTTCATTTATTTCTTCTAGTTTTCTGTTTGTTTTTGCCAGGAACAATGAAAAGGAGTTGTGGAAAATGAGCAGTAAAACCTGAAATGGCTGAAACAAGCAAATTGAAATTGCACAAATGGGTAATTGATCGAAGATCTGATGTGTAGTGATTTCCACGTGTTTTCCATGTGGTTTGCACATTTAATGGGGATGTGCACAAGTTTCGTGCAGGGTTGTACATGTGCATCATGTGTGCAGTACATGCTCGTGTGTGGGGCTTGGGATTAGCTCCAATATAATTTTATTTTATTTTCCTCGTCTTCTTTTCATAAATACCAAACAAAATGCATACAAACCCTTCCCTGAATTAAAAAAGTTTTATAAATGTTGCGGAATAATTGTAATTTAGGAAATATCAGAATTTAAATTGTCTGTGAAACTTATTTAGCCCCCTTTTGTCTCTACATTCTGAAACATTCTTTTATTGCAAGATGAGATACTATTTTTTCCCACAGGACTCTATATATCATTGATTGTATATCATGTAGAGTACACAGGTAACCATTCAATATTTTTTTTAATCCTCTCAATATATTGATCAATGAACACTTTGTGTAACCAGTTAGTTAAATGAAATTCAAAATATAATGATCAATGTTACACAAATCTATAGGATAAGAAAGACTGGGTGACTCCTATCTTAGCTGAAGTGAGCAAACTGACTTTTCTCCTCGATCAACCATCTTATTGCCTGCACTCTTTACTTTTGTTTTTGAGGCACAATCTGCACAAATTCCTTAATACCAAGCTTGAGGCATTCAAGGGTTAGAGTTAACAATTATTCCTGGTGACCTCTACTGAAAGTTGGATGATTCTTCAAAGGCAGTGGCTCCAGCAGAGAGTAACAGGAAACATGAGAAGAATAAAGATGACTCCCTTTACTTGAACACATTCAGAACAAGTTCCTTCTCTTTATATTCTTCAAGGCTCTTGCTCTTCCCTGCTTCTGCACTTGTTTCCATCCACATTCCTACGTGAGATATTCAGTCCTATTCTGGCAGCACCCTCACCTGCTCAGAACTTCCTTGCTCCTCAAAGGTACTTGTCGCTTCACCCTTGCTGCTCCCATGCCTGGAACTCCCTCCCTGGATACATTTGTTTTGCTCCCTCCCTCCCAACTTTCAAATCCCTCCTGAAAACCTACCTCTTCCATCAGGCTTTCCCTAGTTCCTCATTCCCATAGACTTGTCACTGATGCCCCCTCCTCCATCCTTCGCTCAGGGTCGCTCCTCTTCCCTGTAACTAAATTAAGTATGTGCAGCTGTGACCACTCAACTTCATGAATCTAACTCTGTCCCTCCCTATGATCCCCGCTCTCTCTTGTCTCTTTTCAATGAGAGACAATCCTTTGTCTTTCCCATATTGAAAGTTAATAATAATATTTTATTAAGTCGTGACCATAGGTCGAGACCAAGGACATGCAAAACATACAAAAGGAGCTTAGGAACTCTCAAGAGATCCATAATAAAAACTATAAAGAAAATCACAAACCATTAAATCAATAGCCATTGAATCAATCAGTAAATAAATCAATAAATAATATACATAAAACAATAGAGAGATAGTGGGGGATCTTAAAGAAATATGCTGATGAAAATTCCCTGAAAATTAACGTGGCAAAGTGTAAAGCTATGATCTGTGCTTCAAATAAAGCGCAAGGCTGGGTAATCAGGAAAGAAAAGCTGGAGGTGGTATCCTCATTTACTCACTTGGGAGTTACTTTCAATAAATCTTTATCATGGACAGATCATGCACAAAAGATCAAATTAAAGGTGGCTCAAGCCACGGGTGGGATCCTGGCTTTTTATAGCCACTGTGGAAAATGCCCATGTGTTGAAGCTTTGAAGGTGGCAGAAGTAAAGTTGAAGGCAATTCTTTTGTATGCGGTGGAGCTGTGGGGTTTGGACCCCAGGGCCTGTGAAGTCATTGAGACATCACAGGCCACTTTCCTGAGAAAACCACATAGGTCAACCCAAACAAAAAGGTATAAAGGCAAAAAGGCTTGCGCCAAGGGACAACTCCCCATATATTCAAAACAAAAAAAAGGGAACAAGCAACAATGTGGAGATGACCACAAATAATGTACAAAATTGTTTTATGTATAAAAAAAACTCAATTACAAATATACCAACATCCAACTGGACCATGAATCAATACAAATGCCAGACTGGAAAAATCAATATGACCAAAGATGGTACATACACACCCACTCTCCTGCTGTTTCGGCATATATGTAAGACCTGGCTGTTCCGTCAGGCTTTTGGTGGGGGGTAGGGGTGGGGTGGGGCTGGGGATAGGGATGGGGTTTTTCCCCATGTAGGGTATTTTAAATTGTTTAAAAATTTTATTATTGTTTTGAATGAAGTGTTGTTCGCCGCCCCGGGCTGCCCTGTGGGCAGGAGGGGCGGGATATAAGTTTAAAAATAAATAAATAAATAAATAAAATAAATACACAGTGGTAGACCCCCAGGGGTATAAATGAAGTCCCAAATCTGAAGCCGCTGTTCTGGCATCTAAAGGGTCTGTCCATGGCTGTCAATCGCCAAACGCGTTTCGGGGGGTGGCCCCCCTTCCTCAGTGACTTGTCTGATATTCAAAAACAAACTACTCTTAATACATTTCTGAAACAGAGCTTGGCTTATAGTTACCACAACTTGCTTGGAGACAACAATTCTTATATGTGGACATTCGCTTTTAAAACAGATACATGCACTTGCTGTCTTGCATTCTGAATGTTACTCCAAAGAAGTTACCTCAATTCCAATATTAGTTGCTGTCTCCTATTCCTCTGCAAATGCTGTTGTGGTTAGCTCTGGATGTTTGAGTCTCTTCCCCTTAAGAGACAAGCCCGGGGCCAGGTGAGCGTCCTCCGGGAGGGAGTTCCACAACCATGGCCTGGCCACCGAGAACGTCCTCTCCATTGTGGCCCCCCATCTTACACGGGGGACCTCCAGAAAGGTGGCCTCGGTGGACCGGAGGGATCACTCTGAGGTGCAGAGGGCGAGTTGGTCCTCGAGATATGAGGGGCCCAGGCCATGTAGGGCTTTGTAAATCAATACTAACACCTTGAATCTGGCTTGGTATGCTATAGGCAGCCAGTGCAGAGCACTCACACCACCCCGTCCCTGTCAGCAGACAAGCCGCTGCATTCTGCACTAGCTGCAGTCTCTGAACCAGAAACAAGGGAAGTCCCACGTAAAGCATGATGCAGTAGTCTAGCCTCGAGGTGATGAAGGCATGGACGAGAGTGGACAGATCGGACCTGGAGAGATAAGGTTGAAGCCCCCGTACCAGATACAACTGGCAAAAGGCAGCTTTAGCCACCGCCTCCACCTGCCAATCCAGACGGAGGCCCGAATCCAAAACCACCCCCAGACTCCGAAGCTGAAGAACAACAGGCGGGTGAACCCCCCCTGTCAGGGGGGCTTGTACCTCCCCCGCCCTTCCCACCACCATCACCTCCATCTTATCGGGATTGAGCTTCAGTCTGCTCTGCCGCATCCAATCTGCCACAGCCTCAAGCATTGGGAAAGTAACGAGACAGCAGGACCTGGGTCAGTTGAAAATGAGAGGTACAGCTGAGTATCATCAGCATATTGGTGACATCGCACCCCCTCACAATCTCCACCAGGGGCTGCATATACACATTGAACAACAGTGTAGACAGAATGTAACCCTGAGGAACGTCGCAAGTCAAAGCCCAGGGGCAAGATGTTTCAGCCCCCAGCAACACCTGCTGGCTTCTACCCGAGAGGAATGAGCGGAACCATCCAAAGGCAGTTCCATCCAGCCCCCCCAATTCTCGCAGCCGTCTCAACAGCAGCCCATGGTCCACGGTATCAAAAGCAGCTGAGAGATCTAGCAGGATCACAAATGTCAAGCATCCTGCGTCCATCTCCCGGCGGAGATCATCCACCAAGGCCACCAACGCCGTCTCAGTACCGTAGCCTGGATTGAAAAGGGTCAAGGAAACCGATGCTGTCCAAATGTCACTGCAGTGCCACTGCCCGATCAATAACCTTCCCTAAAAAGGGAATATTAGAGACAGATTGGTAGCGGACGAGTGCATCCACATCCAAATATGGCTTCTTCAGCAGGGGGCGCACCACAGTCTCCTTGAGACTGGGTGACAATCTCCCCTGCTGAAGGGACGCATTCACTACCCTCACCAGTACCGTCCCCAAGGTCTCCCTGGAGGCTTTCACCAACCAGGACGGGCATGGATCTAGTTCACAACTAGTGGCTCTGACAGACCCCAGGACATTCACCGCATCAGTCGGCGTCACTTCCTGAAACTCATCCCAGAAAGATCGACCAGATGGTGCCTCCATAACCTCTTGCCTTTTGCTTACTGCTTCCAATCCGGTGTCAAAGTTATTCTGGATCTGAGCGATCTTGTCTACAAAGTAGGTGGCAGACTCCTCACAGCGAGCCTGGGACAAGTACCCATCCAGGCGGAGGGAGGTCGGATTGACCAGCCCCCGCACCATCAGGAACAGCTCCGCTGGACGTGACTTTGCAGATGCTATGAGGGCAGCAAAGAACTCCTCCTTTGCTGTCATCACAGCCTCAACATAGGACCACAAATGGGTCCTATGGAGAATTTGGTCAAATTCAGAGCGAGTCCGACGCTAGCATCGCTCTTGTCTCCTACCTACCTGTTTCCTACATCACAGCCCGTCAGTAAACCAAGGGGCCCTGCGGTGACGAGACGGAGGGAGAAGACGTCTTGGAGCCACCCTGTTGATCTCCCCCAGCAAGATGTTCCAATGCTGCACAAGCTTATCTGCAGAGCAGCTGTCTGGGTCTAAGGTTAACTCCCTCAAAGCCTTCTGGAACCGCTGCGGTTCCATCAGCCTCCGAGGGCTGACCAACCTAACTGGTCCATTCCCCTTCTGGAGGAGGTGCACTGAGAGGCTGGCCTGTAGGAGATAATGATCCGTCCATGACAAGGGCGTGACCCTCACATCCCCCAAAATTAAACCAATTGGTCAACTTCAGTACAGAAGTGACGCCACCATTGCTCTAACCGCTGCCCTTCCTACTTCATCCACCACAGCTCCTCCATATAACATGGGGACCTGTCTTGTCAGTCATTCGAGAGCGGATGCCTGGGAGCCACACGGTCGATGGCCTCTATCAACAGAGCATTCCATACAATCACGAAGTCACTGCAGGTATTGTTAGGCAGAATATAAATTAAGTTTCCAAATGAAATTTTGTTGTTTTTTTATTTCATTTATATTTTCTGTTTACGTTATACAAAATTACCAAATTTCATTTGAGATAAACAGAAAACATAAACAAAATGCACACCCCTAGCAGAAAACTAAGATCAAGATGTTTAGCTGAAGATAGGCGAATGCGCTTCGGAAGTTCGGAGTTCGGTGTGAACTTGACCAGTTCAGTCGACTGAACCGAACTCGATTTTCGAACCGAACTGAATTTCCGAACTTGGTTCTGTTCGCCCATCTCTAAAAGAAAATATTCCATTTAGTTCAATGGGGTTTGAATTTCCAAACTCTGTTCAGAAGTTTGGAATTCGGACCGAACTGGAATAGTTCGGTGGACCGAACTGAACTTCCGAACCGAACCAAATTTTCAAACTGAACCGAATTTCCGAACTCGGTCCTGTTCGCCCATCCCTATTAGTTGTTCATTTACACTGCACTGTTGGCAATTAGATGAACATGAGTTGGAGCAAGTTAAATTTTGTTAAGCAAGGAATTTTCTTCATACAATAATTCTTGGAAAGAACACTTTAAAGCTGAAAAAGTAAAGCCTTTATACTCAGGACTTTTTTTATACAAGACACACATCCACATCCACTCTTGCCAATACAGATTCACTACATGGGCATGAGTAGGTCATCCCCCCCCCCCCCGGTGTGCATGCTGTGGTAAATGACTGGGAGTGCATGCACTCCCACCACCCACGCACCTCCACCCATCACCCATTCATGGAGAAATTCCCCAAAACGGTGATTGCTCCATGAATGGAGATGCATAGGGATGCGGGGTGTCTGTCAGTGTGTACCCGTGTGCACTGGCCACCCTGCACCACCCATGCTGCTTTGCCACACGCTGTTCCCTCGAACACCATGGCCAGTATTAAAAAGACCTTGGTGTGTGCAAATCTTTGATTCTTCAGAATCCATAGAGGCAGGGTCATTCCTCCTGTCCTGTATTTTCACAGTCATTACACAACTTTTATATGGTGCAAAGGTGTGGGCCTTATCGTGTACTGCGTTCATCCCAGTAATGTGCATGTGCAAAATGGCCACTGCAGCTGATTTGCACATTCACAACCGTCTTCCAAGATGGTGCTGGGAGCATCACCATCATTTTGGAAAAAAGTAGCCATTTTGCACATGCACATTACCAGGATGAATGCAGTACATGCTAAATCAGTATACGGTACATGGTAAATCACAGTAAATCGTAAATCATGGAAAATCGAGAAAAATTCTTGATCAAGGAAGTGTCAAGAATGGAAGTTTTTCTCAATTATTGATTCTCACTAGAAACAAGTCAAGAATCATGATTCTCCACAAGAATAGAGAGAAAATTGAGATTGAGTGTCAGACCTACTTATAGAAATAGAAACATGATCTAGAGAAGTATCTAATGGTGTTAATTAATAGGGATGTGCGAATGCAGTTTGGATGTTCCGAGTTTGGGCCGAACTCGGCCTGTTCGACTGACCGAACCGAATGTCCAAACCGAATGTTCGAACAGTTTGGAAAAGTTTGAATGAGTTCGGGGGTGAGAAAAATGTGACTTGGGTGGGAAAAACCTGTCTGGAAGGGGGAGGCAGCTGAGGAGCAGGCTTCCTGGCACCAGGGGTGGAGAGACTTGGAGTAGCAGCCAGCCTGCCCAACAACCATCCCTTTTCTCCTCCAGACCACTGGCTTCGCAGTCTGCAATTAGACATGGGGGAAGGGCCAAATGATACCGATACCGACAAAAAAATTTCGGTATCGGTATTGATAGTGCTATTTTCGGATGTTTGGCCAAATTCGGCAGAACCAAACTCTGCCGAACCGAACAACCAAACCCAAACTCGGGTTTCGAACTGAACGACCGAACATCCGAACCGCGTTCTGTTCGCACATCCCTAGTAATAAACAATAAAACTAGTTTTACATAGTAAAACTCCAATGCATCCATACCTCCATTTTAGAGTCTGATCCAAATCTGATCTATTGGGCTTTGTCGTTGAATGACAAGAAAAGAAAATGGCTATGGGAGCAGGGGAAGACTTAATTCAAAGAAAGAGCAGCTACTGAAGTTCCTTCTGCAAAATGATGAGGAATTGGCTGTCTGCGATTCTCTCCAATCTGATGCTGTGTGTGCTATAATAAACTGGTGTTGCTAAGGAGTGTTGCTAAGCAAGGCAACACTTACAGGAGGTCAGCCACCTCTTTGGTGACATATTCAAACATCAATTATTTTTGTGAACTGCAGGATTTCACTTTTTGAATGTTCTGCATATTTCTCAAGATAAAGGGTGATTTATCAGCATAATACAGTTCAAACATGTAAAGACCTAAATCTCGTCCCAGAATTACTTCTTTTTCATTAAAACCTAATTTCTGCTGCTGAGCCTTGCTGTACATTTATCAGAAGGTAATAACTACCACATGACCTAGTTTTATATAGGTTTGACCAAAATAGAGAGATCTGTATTTTTTTCCCCAAAAAGTTCTATACTTCTTAGGATGCAAGTTTATTGGAGTTTGTTATTATCTTGTATATTTACTATTTTGTTTTGTACCTATTTTATGTTACTTTATTTTATTTCATACTTATTTTATGTGTGTTTACCTGCTCTCAGTCCTTGGCATAGGGCAGATTATAAACCTAAATAAATAAACAAGTAAATAAACAAATGATAGCTCTTTCTTTTGGGGGTTCCTGCCTATGCCAAAGCCAATGCCTGCTGCTTTTCTGTCCTTTTGTCGCTGCTGTTGTTGCTGCCAGTCTGTGTTATAAATGTATGTGTCTCATCATAGTCACCCTGAGACATTTGGGAAGGGTGGGGTATAAGTTTAAATAAATAAATAATATATCCCCCTCCCTGCCCCCAGGATATTATCTGAAAGTTGAAGTTCAGCATACTTTGGACAGCATGTCTCCTTTGCCAGTCCCTGATGCATCTCAGTGCCAGCCTGCTGCCTGCCAGTCTGTCTGATATTTTGCTTCCCGGGGGCATTCTGTGCCACCTGAAGCCTTCTCAGACTTGGGACACCAAACTCCCCTCCTATGCTAGTGCTTTGATGCCTGGTGCCCACTGCCTCCAAGTGTCTTCTCTGCCCACCTGCTGCATGCCAGTCTGTCTCTGATATTTTGAAAAGGAGACGAGGAAAATAAGTTTCATAGAAGGACAGTGAAGCTGCTATTTAAAGGCATGACAGAAGCCCTTCCAATTGATTCTCTTTAATTTCTGTTGGAAAGGAATTTAAAAAGAAAACAACAAAAACAATGAAAATGAATGAATTTGTGGAAATGAAAACAAAAAGGGGGGGAAATGAAAAACTTTTTTAAAAAAATAAAAAATGGGAAATGAAAATGAATGTGATTCCTTCTACACACCCCTAGTGTTTTTTCACATGGTAAGGGAGGCAGTGGGAAACCAGGGTGAATCTCTGTGGTGTTGCCATACCACTGCCACTCCTGTGGGCAGCATCAGGAGCCCTTCAACCAGGTAAATCCACTTGTGGGTTCCGGGGGGTGGGGGGAGCAGCTGCTACCTTCTCCTGCTATGGTTCAGCCCCAGGAAGCCCATCACACAGGCAGAACCCTAGGACTCTGGGTCTGCGGCAGCAGGATCAAGCCCCAAAGGAATGGCCACTGCCGCCACTCATCTGTTGGAGCATCAGGGGTGTGTGCCCACCCATGGTTGCCTTCCATCAGCTGTTGGAGGTGACCTTGAGGAGGAAGAGGAGGTGCAACTCCGGTGTCCCCTGACTACATCACTGTGCTGGTCTGTCTTGAGCCAGGACCCGGCTTGAAATAGGTAAGAAGGGTAAGGTGGGGCTCCTTGCCAGTGAGAGCAGTTCTGTACTCCACAGTGCAGATACCCCTTTGTCAATTTCAACCCAGGAAGTCTTGAAATTGACTCAGGGGGAATGGGGAAATCCTTGCCAGGGATTGCAGTGCTAGTTGGTGTCAAGCTGGGAAGCACTGGATGGTGAATCCGGGGCAAAAGGATAGTGAAAGTGAGGAACCCGCTTGTGTGATAATAGCCTAGAATAATTAGTTTGTGGGAACAAAGGGGTGGGGGGTGGGGGAAGGATTTGTCAAGGAAGCAAAGCAAGGGTTTTGCTTCATGTAGACTGCAGCTGTTCTTCTTCTCCTATGGGTAGGATAGTGGAAGTGACAACAGAAAACATTTTTGGCAGGGGAGACCCCTATCCCTTACTATCCCATAGCATCATCCCTGTCTGATTCTTAATTTTGGTGGTAGTTAATGAAGGGAGTGATATTTTAAGGAGAGGACTGGCTTCCCACACTGTGAACTCAGTCAGTGATGCCTCTCCTCTTGCTATTCTCTTTGGATGTGCCTCCTTTTTAAAAAAATGTATACTGCTTTGTCTGTCCCATTTACATTGTTTTGGAGGGGGCTCTTTGTTTCATATGGAGAGAAAACGAAGGGGGGAAATGAAGAAAATGAAACATTTTAATTCGAAAATAGATGCAGGAATTGGTATTAGCATATACTAGACAAGTGTACATATTTAAATAGAAGAAAGATATTGCAAATATTTCATTCAAAATAGAGAAAGTACAGATGGACTGAACTATTGTTTCCAAGGGGAAAAAAACAAACCTTGTGGTGTCTATACGCTTAGCAGCACTGGGGTTTTGTTTTTTGTTTGTTCCTCCCACCCAAAAATAGTTTTAATAAGCCACATAAATATAGATATATTTTCTAATTATGAGCTTATTTGAGGGGGAACTGACACCAGTTTTGTTCCGTAAACACCTTGAACTTGACCCAAAGTTAACAGCCATCTTTTCATTGACTTTGAGTAGAGGGAGGGGGCATTCTATTTCATCTCAACAATTTTGCTTAACATTTACAGAAGATTCAAATGGTGGGCAGCTAATATCATAAAGTGACCAAGCAAATGCTCAGATAAACCTACACAGTAGATACTGGTCAGCATCTGTTAAATTTCTTCTTTGATATCATTCTGCAATACCATATGAATACTATCATTTATTCATCACAAATATGGATAAATACAAAAGTAGATGACTCTCAAAGCTGAAACAGGTACTTGCAAAAATTAGCATGCACATCAAATTTTCAGTACTCAAAACATTTTGGACAGATCAGGTACTAAATGAGACCCGTCTACTGCCCAAAGAGTTATTGGAATTACTAAATTACCACTACCAAATTACTGTTAACATATAACTGGTTTTCCGTTACCTAGTTACTGTTGTTTTGTTTTGTGCCAGTTTACCAATTACCAGTTTACCATTTCTATTTATGTACTGATTGTTGTGTGTTGGAAAGACACTAAAACAATAAGTTGGAATGGGTTAGTAAAACAGAAACAGTAAGGGATAAAACCATAAAATGAAAGGTGGCAACTCAGTAATGGTAATACTTAGTCTTTCAGGTACCTATCCATCTCACTATTTGGGTACCAACTGAGTACCCAATATTGCTGCCCAAAATATTGGGAATTGCCCACAGGTACAAAATTTGCTGCCCCAAGTTTCAGTTCTACTCTAGCTAAACTCTTCACACTCTATGGAATGTTTTTTAAAACTGGGTTCATTTTGCTACCTCACTTTCCTCGGTGGCAGAGCAGTTTGAAAATTTAGCAAAGAAGCAGTAAACTGAAAATATCCATCTTTTGTTTTTCTTTTGGCTAAAAGAGAACGTCTGGAAATCCTTTATCTCTATTGGTTTTAATTGGCCAAGATGACTTAACATGGATCATTAGTTCTCTAAGTGGTTGAATGCTAGAGATGCTCCCGGCAAGGAAGGCTCATTACACTTTTACACTTGCAGAAAGCAATGGGACGGGATGTGGGAGGTATTTTTTATGTTCCTTCATCAAATACTTGAGATGCACACTGTCAGGAATGTTTCATAATTAAGGTGCTATTAATAATATATATTAACATGTATAGTCGTGGTGTTTTAAAAAAAAAAAAGAAATAAAAGGTGGGAGGAGGAAAAGATAAGAAGAGTAGAAATCTTTAGATGTCTGCCTGGATCTTTATTGTCACCAGTTGCAGAGAAATACTGAAAAAGCCATCAGTAAGCTGATCAGAATTTGTTGATCCTGGAAGGGGGGGAGGGGAATATACCTACATTAGTGGAAATTATGGGTAAGGCCACACAAACTGAGTTTTTAAAAATTATTTATTTATTTATTTTATTCATACAATCATTTAATACCCTGCCCCTCCTACTCCAAGCAGCCCAGGGTGGCTTACAATATTAAAACATATAACATCAATAAAACTATAAAATACAATAAAAAGTGAAGGCACAAAATCAAACCACCCCTTCCCCTCACCCCATCCCACCCTGCACCCCATCTCCCTCGCCAAAGGCCAGGTGGAACAGTCAGGTTTTACAGATATGACAGAAGAAGGGGAGATCCGGGGCCACGTGGAAGGGAGTTCCACAACCTAGGTGTGGCAACCGAGAACACCCTCTCCATAATGGTCCCCTGAGCCACACAGGGGATCTCCAGTAGGGCACCCCCAGCTGACCGCAGAGGCTGCTCCAGAGCACTGAGAATGAGGCGTTCCCACAGGTAAGTCAGGCCAAGGCCATATAGGGCTTTATAGGTCAAAACCAAGGGCTCATTCTGACGTTCGCTTAATTCGCTCAGCCGCGGCAACGTTAGATTTAAAGCAACACGCACACCTAGTGCGCACAATTCAGCGTTATTCTGAATTTTTTAAACATTGGTTTGAGCAGCTTTTCAAACCACACTCCACCAGTTCGCATGACGCTGAATTGTGCGCACTAGGTGCATTCACACCAACCCGGAAGTGCGCGTAGCTTTAAATTGAACGTTGCCGCCACCGCAGCTTACGAATGAAGCGAACATCAGAATAAGGTCCAATACCTTGAATTGGGCCCAAAAGACTATAGGCAGCCAGAACAGAGTCCGGAGCACCGGTGTAATGTGCTCACAGTGACCTGTGCCGATAAGGAGACAGGCCGCAGCATTCTGCACTAGCTGCAATCTCCAGACCATCACCATAGGTAGCCCTACACAGAGTGCATTGCAATAGTCCAATCTCGAGGTAATGAAAGCATGGATGATGGTGGCCAGGTCACTATCTGAAACATATGGCCAAAGCTGTTGCACCAGTTGTAATTGTCAAAACGCACTCCTTGCCACCGCCCCCATATGGAAATCCAGGCGGAACTACGAATCAAGGAGCATGCCCAGACTATACCACCTCCGCTGGGATACCAGCGGAGGGCGGACTCCATCAATGATGGGAACCACCACATCCACTGACCTTCCCACCATCATCACCTCCGTCTTGTCGGGATTCAGCTTCAGCTGACTCGCCTTCATTCAGTCCCCAACAGCCGCCAGACATTGGGAAAACACCAAGACTGCCGGGTCTGGGTCAGATGAAAATGGGAGGTAGAGTTGGGTGTCATCAGCGTATTGATGACACCGCACCCCATACCTCACCAAGTGGCTGCATGTACATGTTGAAAAAGAGTGGGGACAGGATAGAACCTTGTGGGACACCACACGTGAGGTCCAATGGAGATGAAGAACAATCCCCAAGCACCACATGTTGATTTCTCCCAGCCAGGAAGGAGCGTAACCAGTCAAGGATGATTATGCCTACTCCAGCTCAATCCCGCAAGCGAGTCACCAACATCTCATGGTCAATGGAATCAAAAGCAGCTGACAGATCTGACAAAATTATCAGGGTTGAACAACCCTGATCTAATTCACAGTGAAGGTCATCAACCAAGGCCACAAGTGCAGTCTCCGTGCCATAACTCGGACAAAAACTGGACTAAAAGGAATCCAGATAACCAGTGCAGTCTATATGCCTCTGCAGCTTCTGGGCCACCACCCACTCAATAACCTTCCCTAAAAAGGGAAGGTTAGAGACCAGCCGATAACTGGCATGGGAATCAACATCAAGTGATTTTTTTTTTTAGCAGAGGCTGCACTAGCTCCTTTTAGAGGCATCCTGGCACTCTGCCTTCCTGAAGGGAGGCATTGATCACCCCCGCCAGCAATGGCTCCACTGTCTCCTGGCTGGCCTTAACCAGCAAGGACGGGCATGGGTCAAGTTCACAAAAAGTGGCCCTAACATCCCCAAGAACATCCCCCTCCCTGGTGATAACCCATATTGGGCAACATTATCCCACATTAGTCTGCAATGCAGCTGTCAGGCCAACAACTGCCAGATGTTCATCCAGTTCTTCCCCAGAGTGGGCAGTTGGCTGCTACACAATTCCAGCAATGCATCACAGGTTACTGTTGCCTTGGGAAAATGTGGGGTAACGGGCTGCCTCTCATCAGGCTGATCTTGTGCAGCCCCGCCCCATGGTAAGGTCCACTGGCACCATATATCCAGGGGCGTGGTTTGAGATTCCTGTGCATCCATGTACATCAAGGGGTGGGACAGTGGGTGGGCCAGGTGGTGGTGGGTGGGGTGGAGCACGGCATCTGCCTCTGTGGATGGCTCCTGAGCCCGCCCCAGGGCATGGTGGGATTTGCAAAGGTGGCCTGTCTTCCTGGTTTCTCTGCAGGAAGGCAAATCATGAGGCCTGCTCTCCCCCCTAGCCCAAAGTGTGGCTGCATTTGCCCTGCCTGGGATGGCAGGGGATATGACTGCCCTTGTCTTGTGTGGCTTTATACTATAACAGCTGCAGGGCTATTATAGGTATTAGCTCCTGTTGGCTTCTCCATCAGCTGAGGAAAAGTAGGACACGGCATTCTCTGACAGTGCCCCTCGCATGCCCATCACATTCCTGGATCATCCCTCTCTACCAGCAATATCTATGACATATGTAGTGTTAGCGAAAGTGTGTTTGGTGTGTTGTCCCAAATGTAAAAGATGGAGGAAAAGTAGTTGAGATGGGTTAACTTCTACTGCGAGTGTGCCCAAGTTTGCTGTTTAGAGCTGCCTAAGCCAGCTAGGACATTTACCATGCTAAGACATTTCACATCTTGCAAGAAGTGTGGCAGCAATTTGTAGGAATGGGCGAAAGCGGTTTGGAAGTTCGGAGTTCAGACCGAACTCGACCAATTCGGTTGACCGAACCGAACTTCCGAACTGAACTTGATTTTCGAACCAAACCAAACCAAATTTATGAACTCGGCTCTGTTCACCCATCCCTAAAAGATAATATTCAATTTAGTTCAATGGGGTTTGAATTTCTGAACTCTGTTCAGAAGTTCGGAGTTCGGACCGAACTCGAATAGTTTGGTCGACCAAACCAAACTTCCGAACCGAACTCGATTTTCAAACTGAACCGAATTTCCTAACTCGGTTTTTTCGCCCATCCCTGATCTCTTCCGAGAATAGAGGGGATGCTGCCATTTTAAACATGAATGGGTGACACCCTCCTTTGAAAGTTACATATTTTCCTGCCCTTGTATAATTATTTATTTTAAAGTTCAATACTTGAAAAGTTCTTCCTTACTAACCCCCTGTGTGATGTTATTGGAGAGTACATGAAGAAGCAGAGCACAACACTCTCTAAGTACTGTGAGGGAAGAAAAGGAGATGTCATCTGTTCATCTCATAGAATGTTTACAGTGTGATCCTCAGTACAGATACCACTGATACTGTTTAGGCTGTGAAAGTCTCACTGAAGTGAATGAGACTTGCGTTAGCAGTAAGAACTAGCACCGGTATTAAATCCCCAGAGCGCTGTGCTGCTCAATTACAACTGCAACACTCTCTAGACTTTACTTACATCAAGTGAATTTTCTGTAGGTGGACACAGAAGCCAGGATGACTGTTCAGACCCTGCTTCTATCAGATCTGTTTCCGAGAATTTTTTTTTGGTAGCTGTTGTGCCTGCCAGCATAAAAATAAATATGACTAATGGAAAGTTATTAAAGAACATCATCATGAACCATATTATATTCAGATATAGAGACACAAATTGGATACAGAATGATGACTTGCTTTTCAAGTGACTAGATGATATGCTCTGATGCATTTGATACCAGAATACACTACTGTAGATTTGAATCACTTGTTTTACTGAATGTTTGTCATAAAACATTAAGGATCTTATAATAGTTTTTTTTTTAAATTGTTTGTCCCACACAGCATATAAATCAGAGTTGAACCACACAACATGTCGATTCAGGACAAAACATTAACAATATTTATTATGTATTTGTTTATATTTATTAGTTGACCCCTCATACCCCTCATACCCATGGCATCTCGGGGCAGCATACAACATAAAAGCAGTAAATAAAACAACAATAAAACACAACAAATAAACATATTTTAAAACCCATCTAAACCCCTCCCCCATTTTAATTATCCCAACCCACCCTCCCCTCCTCTGAAGGCCTGGGAGAACAGGCAAGTCTTGCAGGCCCGGCAGAAGGCCAACAAACTTGGGGCTAGATGGGCTTCCTCCGGGAGTGAGTTCCACAATCGTGGTACGGCTGCCAAGAATGTCCTCCCCATTGTAGCCCCCTATTTTACACGGGGGACCTTCAAGAAAGCACCCCCCGTCGGACCACAGGGGTTGTTTGGGGCATGAAGGGTGAGGCAGTCCCTGAGGTATGAAGGGTCAAGACTATATAGGTCCTTATAGGTCCAAACCAACACCTTGAATCTGGCTCGGTACACTATAGGTAGCAAGTGCAGTGTGCTGAGCATGTGGATGATGTGTTCCCGCCGGCTCTTCCCCATAAGGAGACAAGCCACTGCATTCTGCACTAGCTGTAGCCTCTGAAGCCCCACGTAGAATGCGTTGCAGTAATCCAGCCTTGAGGTGATGAAGGCATGGATGATGGTGACCAGGTCGGAACTGGAGGCATATGGACACAGCCTTCACAACAGATACAGCTGGTGGAAGGCAGATTTATCCACTGCCTCCACCTGATGATCAAGGCAGAGATCTGAGTCCAACAATACCCCCAGACTCCAAACCTGCTGGGCTACGGGAGGGCAGACCTCCTCTACAAGGGGAGTCGACACCTCCTTCACGCTACCCACCACCATCACCTCTGTCTTATCAGGATTGAGCTTCAGTCTGCTCTGTCATAACCAATCCGCCATGGCCTCCAAACATTGGGACAGTACTGAGACGGCAGGACCTGGGTCAGTTGAAAAAGAGAGGTAAAGCTGGGTGTCATCAGCATATTGGTGGAAATGCACAGCAAACCCTCTCACAATCTCCCCCAAGGGCTGCATATACACATTAAACAATAATGGAGACCGAATGGAACCTTGTGGAATGCCACATTCCAGGGCCCGGGGGCAAAATGTTTCAGCCCCCAGGACAACCTGCTGGCTTCTTCCTGAGAGGAATGAGGGGAACTACTTAAGGACAGTCCCATCCAGACCCCCCAGGGCTCAAAAATCATCTCAACAGCAGCCCATGGTCCACTGTATCAAAAGCGGCTGAGAGATCTAGCACGACCAAAAATGTTCCGTGTCCTGTGACTATCTCCTGGTGCAGATAGTCCTCCAATGCCACTAACGCCATCTCTGTACCATAGCCGGAGTGGAACCCAGATTGAAATGAGTCAAGGAAACCTATGCCATCAAGATGCACCTGGAGCTGCAGTGCCACCACCCGTTCAATAACCTTCCCTAAAAAGGGAAGATTAGGAACAGGTTAGTAGCTGGTGAGTGCATCCACATCCAAAGATGGCTTCTGCAGCAGGGGTCACACCACGGCCTCCTTGAAACTGGGAGGAAGCCTTCCCTGCTGAAGGGTCACATTGATTACCCTCGCCAGCACCATCCCCAACATCTCACTGGAGGCCTTCACCAACCAGGACGGGCATGGATCTAATTCACAACTGGTGACTCTAACAGACCCCAGAACACCCACAGCACCGGCTGGCATCACTTCCTGAAACTCATCAAAATAAGCTGGACCAGATGTGGCCTCCATAGCCTCGTTCTCCAACTCCACTGCCCCCAGTCCAGTGTCGAAGTTGCTCTGGATTCAAGTGATCTTGTCTGAAAAGTAGATAGAAAACTCCTCACTGCGGGCCTGGGACAAGTTCCCATCCAGGCAGAGGGATGCCGGACTGACAAGCCCCCGCACCACCCGGAACAGCTCTGTTGGATGCAACTTTGCAGATGCTATGAGGGTGGCAAAGAACTGTTTTTTTGCCATCCTCAGAGCCTCAACATAGGACCGCAAATGGACCTTATGGAGAAGTCAGTCAGATTTAGCATGAGTACGATGCCAGCGTCACTCTAGTCACCTACCTGCTTGCTTCATACACCGCAGCCCCTCGGTAAACCAAGGGGTCCTGCGGTGACGAGATAGCAGTAGGAGATGTCTTGGAGCCACCCTGTCAATGGCCTGCATGAGCAAGATGTTCCAAGCTGAACGAGTTCATCAACAGAGTGACCATCAGGGTCTAAGGTAAAATCCCCCAGAGCCTCCAGGCTTTGCCCTTCTCCATTGGGAAGACCCTTAGAAAGGGGTAGAGAGGGGAACCCCCTTGGGGGGCTATCAGTAGCTGCAGTGCGGTTTCGCGTTTCTTGGGAAGAGGGGGCTCTCACGAGTGCAGAAGGAGTGAAGTTAAATATAGCACTCAGCCGGGGGATAGGCTGTGTGCTTGAAGTGTAAAGGAGAAGAAGGTCACTAACCTTGGAGGAGGATCTCTTCGCAGCAAGGATCTTGGTGTGGCAGGGTGGAGGACCGGCTTTGGGACAGGCAGGAGGTTCCGAGGTCCACGTGGCAAGTATAGAATAAGAAAAAAATAAAATAAAATAAATGCCACCGAAGTAGGCCTGAAAACGGCGGCAACAGCAGCAGCAGGGCAGGGGCAGGGCCACAGGGAAGTGCATGAGGGCGGAGGTTGCCCCCCTCTCATGGCCTCGGGGCTGCATGGGAGGCCCAATCTGCTGGTGGACCCAGAGGGAATGACGGAGATGCACTCGCAGGGAGTGGCTCCTTTGTCACTGGGTTTGAGGTGATGTCCCGTGGGGGCAGTGGGGCTGGTGGGAGGGGGTGCTCCCCCTCCCTCCTCTTGTTGTGAGATAAAGGGCACGCAGGGATCCGCACAACCTGGTGTGAGTTTGGGGAGGAGTCTCTGTGGAGGAGGCCCCTTTGGTGACAAGACCTAGGGGAAGGCCTAGAGCTCCTCAGGAGTCTGCCTTGCTGAGGGAAGTTAAGCAGCTGGAGGCGCAGGTCACTGAATTTCAGGAGCATAGAGCAGCTTGGGGCCAAAATGAAGAGGAGGTCCATGGGTCTTACAAAGGGAGTCACTCCCCCCTCCCCCCATTGGGGAGAGAAATGTTATCCCTTCTTCCAAGGCAGCGGCAGAAGAGGAATAGTTAGCAGGCACGATCAGAACACTGGCAGCCAGGATGGAAGAGCTGGAGAATGGAAAGGAGATGGGAGGTGGTGGTCCAGGGCAGCAGGATCACAGTTACATTGGGTGGCAGTGTCTATCGCGGCCCCCCTGCTGGTGAGTTGGGGTTGGCGATTACCACTTCTTCTGTGGGGAGTGTGGGTCCCCCTGTGATTCGAACGGCATCAAGTTTAGGCCACTTTAATCAGCAGAGAGCAGGTGAGGTGAGTGAGCAGGGACTTTACTGGAATGCAGTGGAATGGAAGCTGGGTAGACCGGCAGTCTTGCCAATACCCCTGCTGTTCCACCTTTTACTGGTTTAGTGGTGAACTGCACGGGAATCTGGCAGGGGCCTAGCCATCAGGGTAGTTTTTCCCCTCCGGTTGTGGGGGGGGGGTCAACAGGGGCACTTTGTGGGTGCAAGCCATCCTCAGCAATTTGTGGGATCCATTATCCCTTATGCGGAGGTGTCTGCCCCATTGGGGGAGCACCTACTCATTGGCACTCAGGAGATGATATGGAAGGGGGAGGATATAGACATATTTTATCTCCTTTTCCATGAGCCCATCACTGATCCAAATGACAAATCAGATAAGAGGGAACAGGAAAAAATAAAGAAACCAAAGACGGATAGGAACTGGAGTAATTGGGTCCCAGTCTATACAATTATATGCGGGTGGTCATTCAGGTGCAGACTTGGAGAGCTTCAGCCATGCTGAAGTACTTTGATATAATCCACAGGGCATTCAAGGCATTTCAGGGATCAGGTTGGCTCTGCTATGATGAGACCTTTAGGATGAAGGCCTCCATGAACCCTAGTATGAGCTGGGATCTTCACATAGGCGAACTATGGGTGGAATGCATGTTTCAATCAGGTACTTTAGTGAGGGCAGAGAGAGGGCATGTCCTTACTGGGGGCATGTGAAAAAACGAAACACGAACAAGTGGATGTAGCATGGCCCTGGGCAGGTAATTTTTCTTGCTGGGATTTCAATGAGAGGGGGAAGTGTTTTCGTCAGCAATAAAAGTTCCGGCATAACTGCACATCCTGCCTTGGCCAACACTCCATGTTGTACTGCCCCAGGAACAAACAAGGAAAACCCAAGGTCAGGGGCGCTGGGTCCCCTTACGGGAAGTCAACCCCTGGGTCAGTGACACCACAGGGTAAGAGCCTCAACGCCAATTGAGATACATGTACTTTTTTGGTAAGGACTCGCTTTATCTTCCAGTGAGAGGCTATAACATGCAAGGCTGTGGGGCTGATTTGATTGCATGCTTCTTTTTTGTTCTTATGAACTGAGCTACTAGGAAAGATTCTGAGCAATGCTAGGGCTGGTGTGAAGGGAAAATAAAGATCAGCAAACTCCTCCATTAGTTTCCACACCATCAGCCACAGAGGCCTCACAAGCGCACAACTCCACCAACAGTGCACCATGGAGCCTACTACCCCACATACCCTCCAACATAGATCTGAGGCAGCCGGATCATTCCACCTGATACCCTCAGGCATCGTGTACCATCGCATACAAAGCTTTATTTGTACTTCTTTCACTAGAAGGGATTATGAACTTTTAAACATATTGTGCCATACTTGGTCACTCTCTTTGTCCCCAATAGTTGAATTATTTATTTATTTAATAAGATTTATATCCCGCCCTCCCTGCCTCAGCAGCTCATAGTGGCTAACAACAGCATATAAAATATAAAACAATTTAAACCAATTTAAACATCATAAAACACCATTAACATAAAAAGTAAACATCTAGACCCCCCCTCCTTTCTCCCCAACCTCACCCACCCATACCCCTCTCCCTCACCAAATGCCTGGTGGAACAGCCAGGTTTTACAGTTCTTATGGATGGCCAGAAGGTCCAGGGCCAGACGCAAGGAGTTCCAAAGGTGTGGCACAGCCACCGAGAATGCCCTGCCCTGCGTGCCCCCCCAGGAAACCTAGGGGACCTCCAGAAGAGCCCACCCAGATGACTGTAGGGGCTGATCCAGGACCCGAGGAGTGAAGTGGTCTCTCAGATAAGCAGGCCCCAGACTGTATAAGACTTTATAGATTAAAACCAACACTTTGAATCGGGCCCGGAAGACTATTGGCAGCCAGTGAAGAGGTCAGAGCACTGGTGTAATGTGCTCCCGGCTGCCCAACCCGACCAAGAACCAGGCCACTGCATTCTGCACCAGCTGCAGCTTCCGAGCCATCACCATAGGAAGCCCCATGTAGATCCCGTTGCAGTAGTCTAAACAAAAGGTAATAAAAGCATGGATGATTGTGGCCAGGTCTGGAACTGAAACCAGCGGACAAAGCCACCACAACAGAGGTAACTGACGGAAGGCACTCCTTGCCACAGCCTCCACCTGGAGATCCAGGTGGAGCTGCGCATCGAGGAGCACCCCCCAGGTACCGCACCTGGGATGTCAGCAGAGGACAAACCCCATCGATCGATGGAGCTGTCAACTCCGCTTACCTACCCACTAAAATCACCTCCGTCTTGTCAGGATTCAGTCACAATCGGTTAGCCCTCATCCAGTCCCCCACAGCTGCCAAACACCGGGTAAACACTGAGACAGCCAGGCCTTGGTCAGTTGAATAGGAGAGATACAGTTGGGTGTCATCTGCATACTGATGATACCTCACCCCGAGCTCTCAGATCACTTCACCGAGCGGCTGCATATAGACGTTGAACAGGAGAGGGGACAAAACCGAACCCTGTGGGACCCCACACAGGAGGTCTTGGTAAGATGAAAAATGATCACCATGTGCCACCTGCTGAGTTCTCCAGGTCAGGAATGAGCAGAACCATTAAAGAACGATCCCGCCCACCCCCGTAGTCCCACAGGCATGTCACCAACATCTCATGGTTAATGATATCGAATGCTGCCGACAGATCTAAAAGGACCAATAGGGTCGATCGTCTCGTCTTTTTCACGGCGAAGATCATCTACCAAGGCCACAAGTGCTGTCTCAGTGCCATGCCCTGGATGTAAGCCAGACTGCGAAGGATAAAGATAACCGACGTGGTTGAGATGCCCCTGGAGCTGCTGAGCCACTACCCATTCAATAACTTTCACTAAAGGTTATTAGTATCTAATATCAATGGAAAGGATTACTGCTGATCTAAATAACAAGTTGGAAGCCTTCTACGCAGTTTGTGTGTCATGTTGGCTGATTCTTTCCCCCACATGATTAAAACAAAGAACAAAAACACAATTATGCTACAATAGATTTAGTTTGAATCAGATCATAAAGGGCTCCTATGCGGGGAGGTTTTTCCTCCCCCTCCCTTTTAAAAAAAATCTCTGTTGAGGATGTAGCTTGTCAAAATATTTCAAAGGTTAATACGGTGTGGGATAGGGTGGGAATAGGGAAGGGTAGTGGATAAATTCATAACTTTATTGTGGAAGTGAAGTTTTAAATGGTCAGAAATGTGTAACAGCCTACTGTCAAGACAGATTGGAGCTCAGCTATATGCCAGGACCTGGGCACTAATCCTATTGGTTTGTACCGCGCTCTTGTTTTATCAATGTGTAATGGACTGTTCATTGAGATCTATACACAATAAAGACTATTTAAAAAAAAAAAAAAAAAAGATAGATGTACTTCAAAAGTGGTTAGTGGGTTACCCTAAGCCACAGGGGGCAGTTTACTTGATATTAGGTTTTAAAGAAGGCTTTAGGATTCCATTTGAAGGCATTCATGTTTCATTGCGGTCCCCTAATTTATTGTTGTTGAATGGATTGGAGCTAAGATAGCCAAAGAGGTGCAGGAGGGCAGGGTGGAGGGCCCTTTCACCAACCCACCATTGGAGAACTTCAGAGTATTAGGGATGTGCAAACACTGTTCTGAAGTTCGGAGTTCAGACCGAACTCGATCCATTCGGAAAACCGAACCTGAACTGACCGAACTGAACCCTAGACCGAATTCTGAAATGACCGAATTGTTCGGTTGGTTCGGATTGAGTTTGGATGGTTCGGGCGGGAAAAATGTGACTGGAAGGAAAAAACGTAACAGGAAGGGAGAGTCAGCTGAGGAGCAGACTTCCAGTTACCAGGGGTGGAGAGGCTTGGAGTAGCAGCCCAGCCTGCCCAATCACCATCCCTTTTCTCCTCAGACCACTGGCTTCGCAGGCTGTGATTGGCCACAAGCTAGGCTGTACGGAGCCAATGGGGCTTGTGGTGAGGTGGGCACAGCAAGTAACAAAACTCATTGCCCTCCCCCCTTCCAACACCTTCTGAGCTAGTCGCTGTTCTTGACAGCAGGTGTTTTCAGAAGGCTCCCTTTCCCAGAATTTTGTGTTCTCCTCAATCCATTGCCATCCTCCTCCTATTTCACCCATGCAACACATTTAAATCCATATTATAATTTATTTAGATATTTGATAGATTTAAGCGTTATTTTATTTTTATTTTTTATCCCTCCCTTTGTTCTTCCTCTCCACTTCATTGAATCCTTTCCCTCTCCCTCTCTATGTTCCATCCCTGATTCCCTTCCCCTGTTTTTGGATCTATTTAGAGTAGGATTATTAGATTGATTTAGGTTTCATTCCAATTTTGTACCTCTCCCTTTGTTCTTTGTCCCCCCCCCATCCCTGTGTAATATATACTATAGATAGATTAGATAGATATTAGATAGATACATATAAGTTAGTTTAATATAGAGATAGATAGAGATAGTGTTAGTTCAGTTTTGATATTTTAGAGTGTGCTGCGCAAGGCACTGGAAGGCCTGAAGGACACGAGGAAAAGTCTGTCTCTGCTGCTGCTGGAGCAGGTGCTGCTTCTGTTATTCCACCAGGGCCACCTATTATTATTATTAACAAACATTTATATAGCGCCAGCAGTGTACCTGGCACTTTACAAAGTAATAAAATAGACAGGGTCCCTGCCCTTAGGGCTTACAATCTGAGAGACAGGAGCTGGGGGAGAGACTTAGGAAGGG
>QEPC01013618.1:593486-618192 GCA_003113815.1 Sphenodon punctatus
CTTATTGCATCATGTTTCCATTCTTGCTTTGACGTCTTGATTTTCTTATAAATTGTCAAAACATATAAACAAAAACAAAACAAAAAACCACAAACAGATCCTTCAGCTTCCCTTCCCATCAACCTATAAAGAATCTAAGCTTCCTTAACAGGAAAAAGGTATATTCTCTTTCCCACTTTCTTCATTTCTAATTGAGCAGCATAGTTTTGCTGAAGAGTAGGGAATTCCTTGGAGGCATTAGACACCTCTTCCTTAACTTTCATTTAAGATTCCCCTTTCTGAATATCTTGGTTGTTCTTAGTTCTTAGTATTTGTCTCATGCTTGAGGAAGAATCAAGTTTTCAAAAATACTAAAGTGATTTAACTCCAGTGATAACTCAAAAGTAAGCTAGCCTCTGAAGTACCCATGCCTCATTAAAGAAAAAGTCAAGACAAAAATGGAAGAAAAAATATAATGGAACTTCAGTGGAACTTAGATTTTCAATGTCAAAAATGTCTTTCAGTTTTCTAATTTCCATTACATGAAAGTGGGAATTTGGAACTTAAGTGCCATTCTTGCCTTTCAAAATCTATCCCAGCAGAGCTTAAGTTCAAATGGACTTGAGGCAAGACATGGGTTTGGAGGCTAACTCACTTTTAGAAATGGGAAATAAGTCACTTTGACAGTTTTGACAATGTTATCTATAACTCAGAATAAAATTATGTATTTCAGTTTTACACCCACGGATATTTCAGCTCCCATCTAGAGCATGCAGTCGGACATAATTCACTTCTTTGTGCAGAAGGCCAACTAACCCTTCAACATAAGGATGATTCCTAAATTGTGCGTTGTTCCTGTGCCTTTTTACTGATCTGAAATGAACATCAGAAAACTAGAAAATGACACAACCAAAAATTAAGTCAAAGAGGCTTTTCTTTTAGTAAAGAAAAAACAATAGGTATGGCCATGAGTTCACTATCTTCTACTGGATTCTTAAAATGCTTGCTATTCAACGGATTAAGGATAAAAGTGATGAGGTGTCATTCAGAACAGTTGGAGATATAAATGGCTGATAAAGTATTATTATAATCTGACTGTATAAAGCCTAATCAAACTTAAGTCCGGAGGTATCTTACAGAATTAAAAACTTTGGAATATGACTGGAGGAATTGTGCCTTTCCTCTTACTATGAATAATGATGTTTTNATAAGTTTTATTAAAGCTTATTTCTCACTTTTTCATTGTCTCTTTCCCTTGGGCCTCGAGATGCTGTTAGGTGTGGTGTATACTCCTCTGAAACAATCTGTCTATTATGAATCTGACATCTCGACACTTCTAACCAGACAGGTTTGTGAGACTATGGTACAGTTCCTGGAGGCGCGCCTCTTGTTGGGTGGGGATTTTAATACTAGATTGGGTGACCCAGCATCTCTGCCCGCTCAACCTTGCCTTGAGGACTCGGCGGACCCCCTTTATATTCCAACACGCCACTCAATGGACCAAGTGGTAGGTTCTAGGAGGGTCCTTATGGACAAACTACTAGGCGCGCTGAATCTCATTATAGTAAATGGCCGCCTGGAGGATGATTTGGCGGGAAATTTTACTTTTAATTCCCCTAGGGGCTCCAGTGTATTAGATCTTTTGCTGATCCCCCCTTATTTGTTTTTTGATGTTAACCTCACCTTTCTTCTCTTGATGCCCTCATGCCTCAGGCTGATGGAGTGCTTCCTCTGATTCGAGCTAAGTGGTCTGAGGATCTGAAGGGTAAGGGGGCTGACTTTCTGGAGTCCCCATCAGTTATTGCTATCTGTGCTGGAATCACAGTCCAGGGGCCACATACTATCTTGTGGTACGACAAATTGCTGATAGCACTGATCCAAGTGATCACTATTTGTATACCTCAGGATGGCAGCGCAGCCCCTCCTGGTTTGATGCCGAATGCCACAGGGCTAGGGCCCAGCTCCGCCGGGCTGCTAGGCAAGTGAGACTTTACCCTTGCCAAGAACATAGGACCACCCTAGTGGCCTTGTGTAAAGATTACCGCATTCTGTTGGTATTTAAATTAAATGAGGCCTGGAAAGTTCTGTGGACTGCCCTTATTAAGGTGTCTAATGAAAAGGACTCACGGAAATTCTGGGAGGTTATCCGTCGGCCCCTGAAGGGGAGAGGGTATCTTTGTAGAGTCTCCCTCCACCCAGAAGTGTGACAGTCCTTCTATGAAGGTCTTTTTTCCAATTTCAGGGTGGGGTCCTTAAATTTACAGACTCTTCCTCCAGATAGATTTCAGAGCTGGCCCCCAGTCACTGTGGGTGAGGTGGTTTCGCTTATTGGCCATCTTAAACCAGGTAAAGCCCCAGGACCGGACTTTATAACACCAGAACTACTGATGAGTGACCCAGTTCGGTGGGCAGAAATACTAGCACCCTTATTCTCATATATTAATTAGACTGGCATGCTCCCCTCTTCCCGGCTCTCTAGCATCATTGTCCCTATATTTAAAAAAGGGGACCCAATGCTCCCGGGGAACTATCACCCAATTAGTCNGGATTTTAATACTAGATTGGGTGACCCAGCATCTCTGCCTGCTCGACCTTGCCTTGAGGACTCGACGGACCCCCTTTATATTCCAACACGCCACTCAATGGACCAAGTGGTAGGTTCTAGGAGGGTCTTATGGACAAACTACTAGGCGCGCTGAATCTCATTATAGTAAATGGCTGCCTGGAGGATGATTTGGCGGGAAATTTTACTTTTCATTCCCCTAGGGGCTCCAGTGTATTAGATCTTTTGCTGATCCCCCCTTATTTGTTTTTTGATGTCTCTAACCTCCAGGTGGTTCCCTTGTTTGTGTCTAACCATCTTCCCATAACCCTGACTATTTGGGATTCTCGGACTTGCCTTTCTTCTCTTGATGCCCTCATGCCTCAGGCTGATGGAGTGCTTCCTCTGATTCGAGCTAAGTGGTCTGAAGATCTGAAGGGTAAGGGGGCTGACTTTCTGGAGTCCCCATCAGTTATTGCTATCTATGCTGGAATCACAGCCCAGGGGTCAGATACTATCTTGTGATATGACAAATTGCTGATAGCACTGATCCAAGTGATCACTATTTGTATACCTCGGGATGGCAGCGCAGCCTCTCCTGGTTTGATGCCGAATGCCACAGGGCTAGGGCCCAGCTCCACCAGGCTGCTAGGCAAGTGAGACTGAACCCTTGCATTCTGTTGGCATTTAAATTAAATGAGGCCCAGAAAGCTCTGTGGACCGCCCTTATTAAGGTGTCTAATGAAAAGCACTCACGGAAATTCTGGGAGGTTATCCGTCGACCCCTGAAGGGGAGAGGGTATCCTCATAGAGTCTCCCTCCACCCAGAAGTGTGGCAGTCCTTCTATGAAGGCCTTTTTTCCAATTTCAGAGTGCTGTCCTTAAATTTAGAGACTCTTCCTCCGGATAGATTTCAGAGCTGGCCCCCAGTCACTGTGGGTGAGGTGGTTTCGCTTATTGGCCATCTTAAATGAGGTAAAGCCCCAGGACCGGACTTTATAACACCAGAACTACTGATGAGTGACCCGGTTCAGTGGGCAGAAATACTAGCACCCTTATTCTCATATATTAATTAGACTGGCATGCTCCCCTCTTCCCGGCTCTCTAGCATCATTGTCCCTATATTTAAAAAAGGGGACCCAATGCTCCCGGGGAACTATCACCCAATTAGTCTTCTTTGCATTATTACTAAATTATATACAAGGTTTCTGCTAATCAAATTACAAGCTTGGACGATGTCCCTGGAGCTAGTGGAGCCAGAGCAAATCGGTTTCCATGAGGGGGCCACAACAACTGATCATATTTGTGTTCTGGCCGCACTAATCTCCAAATCAGTGTTTGCCCGGAGGAAGCTTTATCTTTGTTTTATTGATCTCGAGAAGGCGTTCGATTCCATTTCAAGGGAGCACCTTTGGAATAAGCTTCACCTTTTGGACATAGAACCCAGATTATTATACCTTATAATTAAGTTGCATTTGGGGAATTCCCTCCGGGTACGGGTTAATTCACAGGGTGTACTATCAGGTCCAGTTCAGGTGAGATCGGGGGTGCGGCAGGGGTGCCTACTGGACCCTGCCCTCTTTAACCTTTTTCTGAATGATTCTATTGGTTTCTTGAGGTCCTTTAACACCCATCCCCCGAAAATTGGAGATCGTCGAACCCCCTTACTGCTTTACACAGATGATACTTTATTGATCTCGCAGACCCAGGTGGGCCTGAGGTGTGAGTTGTCTGCTTTTGGGGAATACTGCCAGACAGAGTTCTTGTCAATTAATTTCAGCAAGACCAAGGTTTTGGTTGTGGGCCCCAGAGAAGCACAAAGAATACATCGTTGGGCTATTGGGGACAACCCAATTGAGCATGTACAGGTCTTTAAATATCTTGGGGTGATCTTCTCTTCCCATAGTGGTTGGAGGACCAACTTTGAGNTACTGGGCCCAAGTGACCCTCTGGACCCGCTCTGGACCCATGAGGCTGTTTTGCCACCTCCCACCGGCAGAGTATTGAGACAATGCCCTAGACCCCCTCCAAATCAATGACAGGAGGGTGGGTCTGGTGCGTCTTTCTCCCTGACTTCTTGGAATATCTCAGGATGGAGGATGCATTAGTCAGATCTGGAGTTTTATAATTTTTTTGACCCGTTTAACATTGTGCTTCTACAGAAAACATGGTTGTTGGACACACACACACACCCAAGAGCAGTTGGAGGGATTTTGACACCTATTGGGTGGATGCAATGCCTTCTTCTTTCCGTGGCCGCCCGAGTGGTGGCCTGGCGCTGTTTATTGCATCTGGTCTCACAGCCCAGGTCCAGTGTATAAGTTTTATTAAAACTTATTTCTCACTTTTTCATTGTCTCTTTCCCTTGGGCCTCGAGATGCTGTTAGGTGTGGTGTATACTCCCCCAAAACAATCTGTCTATTATGAATCTGACATCTCGACACTTCTAACCAGACAGGTTTGTGAGACTATGGTACAGTTCCCGGAGGCGCGCCTCTTGTTGGGTGGGGATTTTAATACTAGATTGGGTGACCCAGCATCTCTGCCCGCTCAACCTTGCCTTGAGGACTCGGCGGACCCCCTTTATATTCCAACACGCCACTCAATGGACCAAGTGGTAGGTTCTAGGAGGGTCCTTATGGACAAACTACTAGGCGCGCTGAATCTCATTATAGTAAATGGCCGCCTGGAGGATGATTTGGCGGGAAATTTTACTTTTAATTCCCCTAGGGGCTCCAGTGTATTAGATCTTTTGCTGATCCCCCCTTATTTGTTTTTTGATGTTAACCTCACCTTTCTTCTCTTGATGCCCTCATGCCTCAGGCTGATGGAGTGCTTCCTCTGATTCGAGCTAAGTGGTCTGAGGATCTGAAGGGTAAGGGGGCTGACTTTCTGGAGTCCCCATCAGTTATTGCTATCTGTGCTGGAATCACAGTCCAGGGGCCACATACTATCTTGTGGTACGACAAATTGCTGATAGCACTGATCCAAGTGATCACTATTTGTATACCTCAGGATGGCAGCGCAGCCCCTCCTGGTTTGATGCCGAATGCCACAGGGCTAGGGCCCAGCTCCGCCGGGCTGCTAGGCAAGTGAGACTTTACCCTTGCCAAGAACATAGGACCACCCTAGTGGCCTTGTGTAAAGATTACCGCATTCTGTTGGTATTTAAATTAAATGAGGCCTGGAAAGTTCTGTGGACTGCCCTTATTAAGGTGTCTAATGAAAAGGACTCACGGAAATTCTGGGAGGTTATCCGTCGGCCCCTGAAGGGGAGAGGGTATCTTTGTAGAGTCTCCCTCCACCCAGAAGTGTGACAGTCCTTCTATGAAGGTCTTTTTTCCAATTTCAGGGTGGGGTCCTTAAATTTACAGACTCTTCCTCCAGATAGATTTCAGAGCTGGCCCCCAGTCACTGTGGGTGAGGTGGTTTCGCTTATTGGCCATCTTAAACCAGGTAAAGCCCCAGGACCGGACTTTATAACACCAGAACTACTGATGAGTGACCCAGTTCGGTGGGCAGAAATACTAGCACCCTTATTCTCATATATTAATTAGACTGGCATGCTCCCCTCTTCCCGGCTCTCTAGCATCATTGTCCCTATATTTAAAAAAGGGGACCCAATGCTCCCGGGGAACTATTGCCCAATTAGTCGTCTTTGCATTATTACTAAATTATATACAAGGTTTCTGCTAATCAAATTACAAGCTTGGACGATGTCCCTGGAGCTAGTGGAGTCAGAGCAAGTCGGTTTCCATGAGGGGGCCACAACAACTGACCATATTTGTGTTCTGGCCGCACTAATCTCCAAATCAGTGTTTTCCCGGAGGAAGCTTTATCTTTGTTTTATTGATCTCGAGAAGGTGTTCGATTCCATTTGAAGGGAGCACCTTTGGAATAAGCTTCACCTTTTGGACATAGAACCGAGATTATTATACCTTATAATTAAGTTGCATTCAGGAAATTCCCTCCGGACTCGGGTTAATTCACAGGGTGTACTATCTGGTCCAGTTCAGGTGAGATCAGAGGTGCGTCAGGGGTGCCTACTGGCCCCTGCCCTCTTTAACCTTTTTCTGAATGATTCTATTGGTTTCTTGAGGTCCTTTAACACCCATCCCCTGAAAATTGGAGATCATCAAACCCCCTTACTGCTTTACACAGATGATACTGTATTGATCTCGCAGACCCAGGTGGGCCTGAGGTGTGCGTTGTCTGCTTTTGGGGAATACTGCCAGACAGAGTTCTTGTCAATTAATTTCAGCAAGACCAAGGTTTTGGTTGCGGGCCCCAGAGAAGCACAAAGAATACATCGTTGGGCTATTGGGGACAACCCAATTGAGCAGGTACAGGTCTTTAAATATCTTGGGGTGATCTTCTCTTCCCATAGTGGTTGGAGGACCAACTTTGAGTAAGTGCGAGTGCTGGTGGAGAAATCCATAGCAGCAATTATCAAATTCTTTTTTGTCCAGGGGGGGAAGTTGGTCCGCCCAGCCCTGTGTTTACTCAGGGCCAAGGTGCTGGGTCAGCTTCTTTATGCGATTCCAGCATGGGGACCTGCCTTCCTCTCTAATCTGAAATGTTTTCAAAACAAATTCCTGCGAGTGATCCTGGGAGCCCCGAGGAGGACCCCACAAGTGATCTTAAGAGCAGAAGCTCTTTGTATTCCCCTTAAAGTATATGCTCTGCAGGCATTCCTTAATTACTGGATTCGGAAGGCTTTATTTCCCCCTTCTACCGGATTGCTAATTGCCCACGCTGTGACCTCTGGTCTCGAGGATAGCTGGATAAGAAGGACTGAGCAAGAAACCCTCAATCTGGGATTTTCATTTGAGAGCCTCAAATGCCTTGGTTGGGCAGTCTCCAAAAGTTTAATTAAAAGGCGGCTGAGGGATCAGATTCTGCAGACTGAGAATGTGTTGATGACTGCACAGAGAGGGTAGAGCCTGAATTCATTTTATACAATTCCTTGTGTGCTGGACCTTACTACCTGTTCGAATGGCAGGATGCCAATAAGTGCATCACATTCTTTAAGATGAGGGCAAATGTTTTTCCCTCAGCGGTCTTGGAGGGCCGCTATACGGGCACCCCGCGGGACCAGCGACTGTGCTCTCTGTGCTCCATGGGGGAGATAGATACGCCCTATCATATCCTCTTCCGTTGTTCCTGACTTGCTGGCCCTAGATTTAAGTATTTGGCAGGGTACCTTAGTAGTGATGGTTTCTTGGATGGGAGCTTGGGTGATGGTACTCAAAGACTCCTCAGCCCTAGTAACTCAGAATGGTCTAGAGTGGTGGCAAGCTTTTGCTGGGCAGCTGTCCGGATTAGACAGTCATTTCTGGGCCCTGTCTAAGTTGCTTGTCCAACCTGTGAGCTGGTAATGTGTTTGGGCTTATGTATAGGGCTGCCTTGTGGGCCGCTGATTTTAAGTTGTCTGCTTCATATCCTTGTAAAAAAGAAATTCTGTTTTCTGAAGTGTGTAATTGCACTGATTGTTTTCTTTTGTTGTTTGTCTGTTGCCTTTTGTTATGGCTCCGACTAAACAATAAAATTTATACATACGTAGAGTGCTTTTTATATTGCAGGCAGAAAAAATGAAAAATTTATTGAAGGATACAAGTGAAAGTATTACGATTGTGGTTGTACATTTTTTGGCTGCAGTGGCAAGGAGTAAATTGTTGTTTAAGCAGAAGTAATTGGGTTTGATTATGGTGTATGGGTGGTTATGTTTATTGGTGATTGATATGTTCCTGTATTTTATGTTTTGCTATGACCTTTGTGTTAAGCAATAAAAAATGAAATAATTAAATTAAATAAATTAAATAATTAAATTTAATTAATTAATTTAATTTAATTAATTTTTTATTAAAGTAAGTAATAGTAAATTTGGACAGATGAATTCATTGATTTTAATACTCTTTTGGATTATATTAAAACCTAGATTTTCAGTCTAAGTATGTTTTTAGATGATACGTTATAAAGTTCTAGCGACTGTTTATTGTAAAAAAAGTTCATACTTCCAGTTTGCTTCCTGGTTTTACAGCATTTTTGTAAAACACCTTTTTCAAGGCTTTACAAGAACGTTCTAAATAAAGAACATTTTATAACAGTCATTTTTACCGTCTGTACAGGTAATCATTTAGATGACCAGGAAGGGATTATCCTAATAGAATAGTACAACAGAAGTTGTCTAAGCACAGATACTGGATTGATGATGGCAATGACATTATTTTGACAACTCAGGTAAGAACATTATAAGGTGGTCATCTAAAAACAGCCTAAAGTTTCAAGTTAAATTGTAGAAACACTGGAAGAAATGAACATTCTTTTTTTCAATGATATTGTACAGTAAAAACTTTCTTCATGCCAACCAGCTGAGGAAATATAGATAAATGTCCTTTCATTTTAATTAAACAATGCATTATGCTTCTTTGGACAGATTAGAACATTTATTGGTCATCATCAATCAGGGAATGACATGTCTGAACTTTTCTTACAAACTTTGAGTCAGATTCAAGGCTCACTGAAGTCAATTGAAAGATGCATTAACTCAAGTGGGGTTGAGAGTAGACACCTTCCAAGTTTAGGAAAAGGTTTATATTTATGAGAAGAATACCCTCTTCCGTGAATGCAGACAGTGGGGGGTTGTCGAGCCCCCTCTCCTTTCTCCCTCCCCGACAAGCTGGGTGGGATGGTGCAAGCTGCCGCTCCTTGTGGTGGTTGCACTAGGGGTTTGTGGCTGTGGCACATAGAAGTTTGCAAGGGTTTCCACGGCATCCCTTGCTGTGGGCGCAAAGAAGCAGGGCTACTGATTGGCTCCCTGCATCACGTGGGGGCAATCGGCGACATCAGAGGCTTTCCCCGCTCATTCCAGGAGGAGCGGGGAAGGAAGAAGCAGGCCGTGCAAGTCTCAGAGGGGTCAGGAGTGAGACCCGTGAAGCAGACCCATGAGGCAGCTTGCTAGGAACAATGAGGAGCAGGGAGTGGCCAGCGCACAGTAGGCAGTGAGGGGACAGGATGGCATGCGGGCGGAAATGTGGCCCAAGGGGTGGGGCTGAGGCTCAGGCCCAGAAAGCCCAGAAGACTAAGAAAGCCCAGAAAGGGGCAAAGGAAGAGGGGAATCGTGGGGAGGGGGGAAGACCTCCATGATTGGCAAGCCCAAAAAAGGGGGGAATAAAGGAAAGAAAGGGGTGGGCCTTCCCCCTCCCCCCCCTGGAGACAGACCTGATGGATTCCACGGTGAGGGGTTTGGCATGGGAGTGCCTGGTGGCGTGTGAGGCGGTGCTATTCAGGGGGGTGCCCCCCAGGTGTGGGGCCTAACGAGGCCAAGCAGGGCCAATGGGAACCAGACAATAGGCCGGGGTCATCACAGGCTGGCGTCCCTGTGCCAGTTGTGGAGGCCTTGAATAAAGCCTTGACTTCAGAGGCCCAGGGGTATGGTGAGCAGCACGCTGGGGCAGATCACCTTTCCTCCCTGGCAGAAGGGGAGCTTAGGCAGGGTGGCTGGCAGGTAGGGCCCCCTGCCCATTTTGTGGATTTGGAGATGCCAAGGTGGCAGTTGGGGGAAGGGGTGCCAAGGGTGCTTCAAGGGGATTCACAGGTTGATCAGGAAGAGGAAGGGGGTGAAGGGGGCACCTGGGTAGACATGGAAGTAGAGGAGTTGTCTCAGCATGGGGGGCACCCACTCCCTTTTCAGGATAATTACATGTCCCAGTGGGAGGCCCAAGGTGGTAGTGAGGACCCACACCTGCTAGCAAGGATAGAGGTCCTAGAGTGTTCGCTTGCAGAGAGGGACCGGGCTGGCTGTGGGCCGCAACAATACAGCTTTCCGGTACAAGGTAGGCAGATGGGGGGGATAAGGGAACCCCCCGGTTCAGAGTTGTGTTTCTTCCCCTATGGGAGGTAATGGAGTGTATGGCACAAGCGGACCCAGTGTTATGGGGGAAGGGTGGCTTGGCACTCAGAGCATTGGGGCAATCAGGTCCCCTTTTGGGAGGAAACATCTGCAGTATTTATGGTGGAATTGGGGCTGGGTACAGGTTACAGCCCCAGTCCCTTGAGGTACAACCACGTAAGGAGAGGTGCAAGGGGGGGCCCTGCCAATAGGCTGGGCAAACACAGGCGCAACATCCCTTGCTGGTTTGGGGTCCTGCCATCCAGGGACCAGCCACCCTGGTGACTGGGCAGCACGGCGGGTGGATTGGAGTTTCTGGACCCAATAGCGGGGAGCAGGGCACCCAGCTTGTACAGCAAGTGCAGCTTCCACTTAACCAAAGCATTGGCATGCAGGGGACCCAGTTAGAGCAGGGCACAGGGAGTATGTCCCAACCCGGCGGGCAGGTACAGGGGTTGCAGATAATTCACAGGTGGCCATCTCTGGCCCAGGGGCCCAGTATGCAGATGGGAGGGCAGGTAGGCTTGGGTCAGGAGAGTAGTGTACCCCTGGGGTGGCTTACCCCAGGGCAGGTAGTCCCGATGGCATGGGCGGGTCGCAGGTTGCCACACCAGCCTGCCCCCATGGGGGGAAGTTTTGTAGATTTATCGGACCCCATCGGGGAACACCTATTACCTGCCATGAGAGAGAAGATTTGGAGGGGAGAATACGTAGATATTTTCACCCTCCTCTTCAGTGATCCGATAGTGGATCTGGGTGAGGAAGACGAAAAGAAGGAGAAGGAGAAGTACAAACGCCCGAAAGCTGACAGAAACTGGGCTAACTGGACAGCTGCATATTCTATATATCATGGTGTGCAGTTGGAAATGTTTCCAGAAAAAGGGGCGGTTCTCCTCAAATATGCAGACTGGGCCACTGGGGGCGTGGCTCCTGTATGATGAAGCCTTTAGGCACTGGGTATCATTTAAGCTGGGGATCCAGTGGGACATCTATGCACAAGACCTATGATTGACATGCATGAGTGATTCGAAAGGGGCCCCGAAGACAGATATTGGCCACCTCTTAGCTAAAGGGAGTGTTGCCCCAGTGAATGACCTGGACAAGTCAGGGGGCAAGTTGGCAACTTCGGGAAGCATGGGGCAGTGCTGGGAATTTTCCCAGTCAGCTGTGTGTACTCGTCCCACGTGCAGGTTTCAGGACACCTGCCCCTCCTGTGGAGGGTTCCACCTGCCGGCTTCCTGCCCCCGGCCCAAACCTTGGGGAAAAGGGAAAGACTGGAGCAGGGGGTGCCCTCAAAGGGGCTCAGGGGAGCTCAGGTGGTGGTGGAGCAGGGAAAACTAGTAACACTGGTGAGAGTCAATAGGCTGTCGGTATCCTTGCTCACACACCCTGACAAGGAAGAGGTGGGCTATGTGGTGAGTGGGTTTAAAGAAGGATTCAGGATACCAATGGGGAAGGTCCCACCAGGCAGAGTGCCTCACAATTTGAAGTCTGTAATGGGCATGGAGGACGTAGTGGTGGAGAAGATTCGAAAGGAGGTGGGGGAAGGTAGAGTAGTAGGCCCCTTTAATGCTCTGCCATTGATGGGAATGGTCTTTTCTCCATTGGGGGTGGTACCAAAGAAAGCCCGGGGGCAGTTTCACCTGATTCACCACCTTTCGTATCCTCATGGCCACTCTGTGAACGATGGGATACCCAAAGACCTGACAATAGTACACTATGCATCATTTGACGTGGTGGTGGAGCTAGTCAAGCAGTATGGCACCGGGGCGTTCATTGCAAAGTGCGATGTAAAATCAGCATTCCACCTTTTGCCAGTTCACCCGGACAGCTATCATTTATTGGGTTTCCAATTTCAGGGGAAATACTACTACGACAAGGCCATGCCCATGGGGTGCTCGATATCGTACTTGGCATTCGAGCGCTTCAGCTCCCTTGTAGCATGGATTGTACACCAAGAGGCAAGTCGTGGAGGTATTACCAAATACCTCGATGACTTCCTCTTCGTCGGGCACCCCGNGTCGGGGACCCCCTGTTTTATCACCTTAATGGAAAGCTGGTCACTAGATATCAATTTATGTCTGTGCTCAGGGCAGCATTGGTGAATTTGGACCGTCCACCCAGGGATTATGGTTCCCATTCATTTCGTATAGGTGCAGCCACGTTTGCAGTCCAAATGGGGATGTCGGGCTCTGAGATACAGGCAATTGGCCGTTGGCACTCATCAACATACCACACTTATGTGCGCTGAATGCCTGGAGTACACTCTAATTAACCATGCCATCTCCTTCCCTTGACAGATTGAACCGTATCCAGGAGGGCAAGGATCTGGATATGCAGGCACAGCTTGGTGCGCTGGGCAGCAAAGGCGGCTGGCATGGGAGGAGTGGTATGAGGTGGCGCCAACTGCTTCCTGTGCTGAGGAAGCTAAGTAGATGCCACAGGCTGGATATATTAGTTATTCACCTTGGTGAGAACAATTTGCCAGGACTCAAAGGAGTACAATTGATTCAGATTATAAAGAATGATTTGTGGGAAGTTCAGCAATACTTTCAGGGAGTTAGGCTAATTTGGACCGAGTTAGTGAGCAGATTGCATTGGGGGGAGGGCGACTTAACTAAAAAAATAGATAAGACCAGGAAGAAGATTAACAGGGAGATTAGGAAATAGTTAGGTACAATTGACTTTGGGACGATTAGTCATACTCAAATTACGTATAAGGAATTGGGTTATTTTAGGGCAGACAGAGTCCACCTGTCTCCGGCTGGTAATGCTGTTTATCTCGGAGCTCTCAAGGTGGGTTTGGAAAGGTTTTTACGATAGGTGTGAGGGCCTGGATCCACTTGAGGTATTTATTTTATTTTTATTTTTATTTTTATTTATTTATAAATTTCTACCCCGCCCCTCCTGCCATGCAACTCGGGGCAGCTTACAACATTAAAACATACAATAAAATTTTAATTTAAAAAAAAAATTCACATCATATTAAAATATTAAACAGGGCAAAAAAATCCAGTATAAATATAAATAGGTGGGGAAACTAAAATATTCCCCCTACCCCTCCCTCCCAAAGGTCTGGGCGAACAGCCAGGTCTTACAACTACGCCGGAATGTTAATAGGCTAGGAGCCAGGCGAGCTTCCTCCAGAAGGGAGTTCCAAAGCCGCGGTCCTACCACCGAGAATGCCCTCTCCATCGTGGTCCCCCGCTTAACACGGGGGACCTCCAGGAAGGCACCCCCGGTGGACCGCAGGAGGTATCAGTGGACCCATGGTGGCAGGGGTCCAGTATCGTTTAAAGTAGGATAAGGAAAGTTAGGAGTCCTCTCCTCAAGGGATGGGGAAGCCACGTGTACCGCAGGGCAGGGTATTTCACGCAGGGTGTTGGTTTCCCTGGGAAAGGGGTGTCAGTGAGAGTGACAGGGCATTATAAGGTCTCCCACTGTCAGACACCTCAATCCTTACTCAGGTCCGGACGGACAATGTCCCTTTTGGTCGCGCCCTCAGTGATGGACGAAGGGGAGACGTTTACTGTTGAGGAGGCTGGCGAAGGTATTTCGCAGCCCCCTCTGTTTGGAGTTATGAGTTATGGTTGATACTGGACCTGTATCGCAATAGGCAATGTCACCCCCTCACCTATTTGGCTGTTTGTAATTTGGATAATAAAGGGTGCGGCCATATAAATCCAAGATCATGTCCTGTCTTGCTTGGGAAGGCCGGGGGGAGTGGGTGCACCAACAAAAAAGTATGCAATATTTTTGGACTCTGATTATTTCCCCCAGGTCACTTTCCACTGAGTTTCAATGTTTCCAATCAGGCACTACATGATTTTGTTCTTCATGAAGACACTCTATGCCAACATATCTCCAATTTTAAATGTAATTGCATTGGTAATAAGATTCTGATGCACTAAATAAACAACTACTTCATTTATTGTCTTATTTTGTTTTTATGTATATGCGAGGTGAGCAGAACAAATTTTAATTGCATTAATTAGAATGCAAGAAAATTAAATGTCCACCAACAAGGAGAAAATTGCTGAATCCATATTTAAATATTTGTTTGTACTTAGAGTCTTTGATTTTAAAAAAATGTCTTATGGATTTCACTAATGGGTCTGTTGGATATAGTACAACTTACAGTCTTTCATTAATATCTGATAAGATATAACCAATGATCATAGGATATAGCCAATAACCATTTCTCATACATGAGTAAATAGACTCAAGTATACTACCAGGGCAAAAATTCCAGCACCACTGAACTCAATAAGAGTGCTAGGATTAAACCCTGTGAATATTTGTTCAGATTTATTCTTGAAAAATTACACAGTGAAATAAATTTTCAGTTCATTAATACTACCCACATATTTCACAGGAAATGTTGCCTTTAGTTGTCTCATACAAGACACACAGACACACAAATCTAAAGGGTGCACATGCACATGGTTTCCATGCAGCACAACGTGCCAGCAATTGCGGTGCATACAGTTTCCACACAAGTGCACATGTGTATGGGATCTGTGGAACAAGGGACCATCCCTATTAATAAATAATAGCAATAATAATAATAATAATAATTAATGAATTAATATAGCGCCATCAGTGTACCTGACACTGTACAATCAGTAGTTATAGATAGGTTCCTACTCTAAGGGGCTTACAACCTAAGAGAGACAAGAAAGGGGTAGACAAGGGAGAGGTGAACATCAGGAGAGACAAGGATACATACATGAGGTTGAGAAAGTGTAGGTGCACATGCCTAACTTAATTACAGGGAAGATATTTTAAGGAAGGGAAGGAAGAGGATGCAATTTCACTCATGACGAGCCAGAAAAAGCCTGACAAGAGAGGTAGATTTTCAGGAGAGATTTGAACATTGGGAGGGAGGGAGCAGAACAATTGTATCCAGTAGGGATGGGAATTTTGGTTTCGGATAAAGCCGAAAGTATCAGAAAATGGCCATTCTGGATTAATCCGAAATTTTGGTTCTTTTTCGGTTTCCGTACTATCGGAGCTTTGGCATTGATTTTTGTACCGGATTTTTAACACTGCGGTTTGTCCCCCATTGAAAAAATGCAATGTTAAAAATCTGGTACAAAAAGCAATGCAAAAGATCCGATAGTACCGAAACTGAAAAAGAACCAAAATTCATGAGAAGCGAAACCAAAATTGACCAAAACCAGAGTCTCATCCCTAGTATCCAGGGAAGGAGTTCTAGGCATGGAGGACAAAAAGAGAGAAGGAAAGAAGACATTTAGAGGAGCAGGGGAGTCGCAAGAAGATGAGGGTGGAGAAAGAGGAGGAGTGAAGGTCCCAGGTAAGAATATGGTGGGATACACAAGCAGAGTGATATGGGGAACAAGGCCATGAAGAGCCTTGAAGGTGAAGACAAGAATGTAAGGAGCTGACTAAAGGAGTCAGGCCAATGGTTCATCTTAGCCCAGTATTGTAACAATCTGACATGGCAGCAGGGTTTAAAATCCAACTCCCCAACAGAGGCATCACCCAGGCGTGCTACCAGAGATGCTGAATAGGAGATGCTGAAGACTGAACTTGGGACTTTATATATACAAAGCATTCACTCTACCACCTGAGTCACGCCCACACTGTGGGCATTCAGATTGTGCTGAATGTGGGTAATTTCAGATGTTACGGGACCACGGTCAACCACAGCGAAAACCCTGTGGTAACCAAAAGTCCTGTAATATGTAAATAATTCATGCCAGAGGTTCACCCCAGTGAACCTCTGGTGGGAATCATTTTAACCACGATTACGGGGATGGTGCCAGCACCATCCTCGAAATCATAGTTAGCGCAACCACAATCCGTGATGGGCCAAATGTAACATCTGTTACATTTGGCCCATCCCAGATCGTGGTCCTGGCCATGATCCGGGATCAGGCACAATGGCCGGATTGGCCGCTGTGCCTGCCCATCGCATGGAGGACAGGTGGCCGGGGGAGCGTGGGGGGGCGAGGCTGTGTGGCCACACATTGCGCCGCACAGCCCTGCCCCTTCACCGATCCCCAGAGAGAATCAGCCTGGCACATCTAAAGGACGGCCGGGCTGATTCCTTACCAGGATCTGAAATGGATCCCGGTCTGTGATTCAGCGTGGCGGGCCTAGAGGCCTGTCATACCTGAAATTACCCTGGGTTCCCATAGCCATGTAGGATGAGTGGAGGGGCTGAACATGGTCAAAGCAATGGGCAGTGATGGAAATCAATGCCAAATTTCACGGTAGATTGTTTGTGATGGGTATTACAATTATGTGAAATCTAGAACATAGGAATATTTGTGTTATGATATTTCTGTATTTGGACATCACTTAAAGCTTATATGAGAACACTCAGATGAAATTTAAGATGTGAGAAAGGTGTGCAGTGGTTTCCCCCCCAGACTTGGTGACAACGCATGTTCACAGTAGTCATGGTAGATACATCCTATGAGAATGGGTACTGACTGTCTCCTCCTACAACCAGCGATGTCATAAACATTCACAGAAAACCATACATCATAGAAGATAAAGTACCTTTAGAAAGTGGCCTAAATTACATTCTATTTTTTTACAATAGATTCTGACTCATATTTAGTTGCAATTAAAATAACAAATTACATCTTGAGATGCATCTATTCCTTTCCCATCTAAAGTAGATTGCTCTATAATAAAGATGAGTCACTACCTGTCCCTTTTCGTTTCTGATTTCAGTGTTCTGTTGTCAACATTTTATTGCATCTTGATAAATTAAGGTATGCTACCGTGTGTGTGGGAGCACCATATTTTCCACTCAAGTGTCTACTGTGACTAAGGGTTATTAACACATGGGCTGGGAGCCTGATGGAACATGGAGAAACCTCACATGATCTCCGTGTGGACCCCAGCAGATGGGCTGACAGTTCCTCCAACCACAGACCACCCACACGCCACCACCACCACCCCATCACCAATTGGTTGCAGTCACTCCCACGGCCATTCTAGGCTGCAACAACAACTCTATAGTGGAGAACACAGCCTGCCTGGTGGATCCCCCATTAGATGGGAGGCGGCCCCAGGGCAGGGTGTTGACCCGGTTCAGGCCGTATTACCCTGCATTACATGATCTGCCATTCTGGAGGTGATGCCATGTGGAGCTTCCCTGGTTCTAAACTGAGGCAGATATCTGGTGGCCGCCCTTCACATGGGCAGGTAAATCGAGGGCAAAGTGGGGTCAATGTGGAGGACCCACCTCATGTGATTTTATTTGTTTACTTTATTCATTTTTTACATTTTACCCAACCCTTCTGCGCAGACCCAGGGTGGCTAACATTAAAAATATAAAATGCAATAAAATCCCCTAAAACCCCAACAAAATTCCCCCAATCCCACTACCTATCAACCCCCTCCCTCAACCCACTGTACCCACTCCCACCGAACCCTATTCCTGTCTGCCAAATACCTGGCCAAACAAAAAGCTCTTACATCTCCTCGGGAAGGTGAACAGACTCGGGCTTTGGCAGATCTCCAAGGGGAGGGAGATCCATAATTGTGGTGCAGCAACCGAGAATGCCCCCTGAGTGATCTCGTTGTAAAAACCTCATGGGCAGTTGGCACTCACAAGAGGGTGCCCTTGATTGACCTCAGAGGCTGCAACTAATTATTTCTTAATCATAACCTGTGTTTATTGTCTAAACCTCTCTTTGTGTGTGGTTTGCTTTTAAACCGACTTCACCTCAGTGTTTAGAGCAGTTATGAGCTGTCTGCTTTCAGTTAATTGAAACCTTTCTTGTTAAAGATCTAGCATAAGCCTGATCCAAGGAATAAGCATGATCCAATGAAATCTGTTGAAGTATTTCCATTGACGTCATGGTGTTATGGATTTTAAGCCCAATTGACATTTTTTATGTCTTTATTATTTAATTTTATTTAATTTTATTTAGTTCGTTCATTCCTTCGTTCGTTCGTTCGTTAGTTAGTTATTGGATTTGTATGCCGCCCTTCCAACAAGGCTCAAGCCATCTCGCACAAAAAACTTAAAAACATTAAAATACATACAATTAAAACACCCTCTCCTCAAACCCCCATCCTTCCCCACAACCCCACCCAAAAAATCAACTAAACCCCACCTATCTCTGCCTTCAAAATGCTTTTCCATTATGCTAAATTTGATTTAATATTCTGATAATTTCCCTGCTATCAAAGAAAAATTTGCAAAGTTACAGCATCAAACTAAGGGTGCAGCCACACGAGCTGCTGGGACCTTGCAGCAGAGCAGGCAGACGCATTTCAATTTTAAAAATTTTTACTGAACATTTTCAAACCTATAACAAACATTTCCATCTTGGCGGTACAAAAATAGAAATATTTTTATTTCTTTTTTATAAGAATTTGGCTAGAGAAAATTTTAAAAATCATGCTTTTAAGATATTTCAGTGGACAATAAATATTAAGCAAATAGCATTCTTAAAAAAAAAAAAAAAGAGATTTTTTTTTTTTTAGAATCAGTATTTTCCTGATTGCTTTACATACTGAATACCTTGCAGAAAATATTTTAACCAGTTCTAATCCCCAGTATGCAAGCAGTTGAGTATATGCTGTATTCCTGAAACTAAGTCAATGTGTCACCAAAAAACAAACAGAAAAACCCAAATAAATCTTAGCTTTTCCTCTTTGAAGGGAAAAATGTGCTTTCACAAATGGGTGGTATATCTTGTACCGTGAAAGACTTGTAAAGAAGGTGGCACAATACAACTTTGAGAGGTCTGCAATACCAGTATCGCCTGGCCACACTGAAGCAGAGAGAGGCTTTACTCTCACAGGACATAATGTTTTTTCTTACTGCCATTAAAATAGGCTGATGACACCATCAGCAAACTACTGTTTTCTTGCTTTAATGCGCTTCCTATATTCCAATTTTCATTTATTTTATTCTCAGTAAGTGGAAGATACTTACTGTCATTTTGAGAAATAGCAAATGGCTCAGAGTCCAGTTAGCAAATTGCTATTTTCTTGCTTAAACAGCCTTTATCCTGTTCTTATATTCTATATAGTCTCAACCAGCAATTATTCTGCAAAGCCTTTTTTCAGGCTATAATGAATATTTGCCTGCTATGCTAAAGGGCCATATCATGCTATCATTTTTAAAGCTAAGCTCCTAATTTATTTCAATGGGAAATTCTTGTGAAAAACTGATGGTACAATATACAGCTCCAAATCAGCTGCCGTGTGCCAACTGAAAGAGCTTTCACATTTTCAATTGTAGAGTATGTATTCCTGTGTGATTTCATCCCCATTTCATCACATCTTATGACAGTACATTTTGTGTGCTTGTTAAGGAACAGACTAAATAACTCCTCTGAAAGCTGAAGACACAGCATTTGTGGTATCTAACAAGATTGCCTTTGCAATCTTTCTAGAAATCCTCTCACCACAAAACCATTCCATGCTATTTTTAGAGTACAGCATGGTGGCAATTATGATGAATGACACTGACATTTTATATCCTATTGTGCTAGCTAACTATCCCAAAATGAAAGTAGAAAAAATTACTGATTTGTGAACTTGACATTTTGACTTGGAGCTTTAAGGCCAAAGAATAGACCATTTCTGAAGGTCAGTGACATTTTTTATGGCATCTTAAAAACCACTGTCTTTCCATAACCTGGTAGACCAAACGCTGTTGCAAAGATACTACAGAATTGCTTTTCTTTAGACACGCCCATTATTGAGAAGAAGAAAGTTCATCATGGCATTGTGCCCCAAACCTATGGAAATCAATGAGAGGTTTGCATTGACTGCGTTGGGGAGATGATGGGGATTTTGAGGAATCACATGCCTCCCAGATTTCTCAGTAATGAATGCTCCAGTGGGCTTACAATGGAAAGCAAGAAAAAAATTGAATAGTGCTCATAATATGTAAATCAAACGTATTCTTACCACAATTTTAGAAATTTTTGGAAATCATGATGTAATGGGAGTACAGTTAAAAATTCAACATATTCTATTTATTCTACACTTTTCTCTCCACAACATTAAATAAGTTACTCAGTAGTTTGATTTGATGAACGACATATTTGAGGTCACAAGATACAAGAGGCCATAGATTTATATACGCTGGGGCTGCCTCATGTCCTCCTTGGAGGTCCGATTAAGCCCAAGGATAGTGTTGGGGTGGGGATAAGGGTGGGGATGAGGGTATGGGGAAGGGTTGGGGGGCAAGGGGATTTTTAGATTTTTTATTGATTGTAAGCCAACCAGAGCCTTGATGGGAAGTGTGTCATATAAATTTAAATACATAAACAAACAAACAAATAAATGTCAGTGGGGAGCACAAGGCATCCCTAAAGCCATGTTAACTGAGCCACTTGAGGATTCCTCATGCTTAGAAGAATCCATAATTTGTACTGGAACACAATAGCAGCTTTTATGCCTCTCACAGGGTCATTTTAGACGTGATGGGCCCAGAGGCTCGCCACGCTGAACCCCGGACCGGGATTGCTCTCAGATCCTGGTCTGTGCTGAAGTCAGCTATCCTTCAGACATGCTGACTCCATCACTGTAAGGAATTGGGGAGGGGGAGGGGCTGCGCAGTGCGACGTGCGGCCTCACAGCCCCACCACCCCACGCTCCCTCGGCCTCCTGCCAACGGGGAGACAGGCGAGCATAGCGGCCAATGAGGCTACTGCACCCAATCCCATACCGTGGTTCAGGGCGCGATTCTGGACTGGGGCAAGGGAACTGACATTACTTTTGCCCCTTTCAGGATCGTGGCCAAGCTAACCATGGTTCTCAACCTCTGGCTGTCCGGAGGTCCAGAACCGTGGTTAGGTTTGACCCCCACTAGAGATTCACTGTGGTGAACATCTGGAGGGGGTAAAACAGATGTTCATGGGGATGCCGCCACTACAGGGGATCTACTGTGATCCACTGTGGTGAAAGGCGTTTTCGTAACGTCTGAAATTACCCACAGTTGCAANCCAGGAGGGCAAGGATCTGGATATGCAGGCACAGCTTGGTGCGCTGGGCAGCAAAGGCGGCTGGCATGGGAGGAGTGGTATGAGGTGGCGCCAACTGCTTCCTGTGCTGAGGAAGCTAAGTAGATGCCACAGGCTGGATATATTAGTTATTCACCTTGGTGAGAACAATTTGCCAGGACTCAAAGGAGTACAATTGATTCAGATTATAAAGAATGATTTGTGGGAAGTTCAGCAATACTTTCAGGGAGTTAGGCTAATTTGGACCGAGTTAGTGAGCAGATTGCATTGGGGGGAGGGCGACTTAACTAAAAAAATAGATAAGACCAGGAAGAAGATTAACAGGGAGATTAGGAAATAGTTAGGTACAATTGACTTTGGGACGATTAGTCATACTCAAATTACGTATAAGGAATTGGGTTATTTTAGGGCAGACAGAGTCCACCTGTCTCCGGCTGGTAATGCTGTTTATCTCGGAGCTCTCAAGGTGGGTTTGGAAAGGTTTTTACGATAGGTGTGAGGGCCTGGATCCACTTGAGGTATTTATTTTATTTTTATTTTTATTTTTATTTATTTATAAATTTCTACCCCGCCCCTCCTGCCATGCAACTCGGGGCAGCTTACAACATTAAAACATACAATAAAATTTTAATTTAAAAAAAAAATTCACATCATATTAAAATATTAAACAGGGCAAAAAAATCCAGTATAAATATAAATAGGTGGGGAAACTAAAATATTCCCCCTACCCCTCCCTCCCAAAGGTCTGGGCGAACAGCCAGGTCTTACAACTACGCCGGAATGTTAATAGGCTAGGAGCCAGGCGAGCTTCCTCCAGAAGGGAGTTCCAAAGCCGCGGTCCTACCACCGAGAATGCCCTCTCCATCGTGGTCCCCCGCTTAACACGGGGGACCTCCAGGAAGGCACCCCCGGTGGACCGCAGGAGGTATCAGTGGACCCATGGTGGCAGGGGTCCAGTATCGTTTAAAGTAGGATAAGGAAAGTTAGGAGTCCTCTCCTCAAGGGATGGGGAAGCCACGTGTACCGCAGGGCAGGGTATTTCACGCAGGGTGTTGGTTTCCCTGGGAAAGGGGTGTCAGTGAGAGTGACAGGGCATTATAAGGTCTCCCACTGTCAGACACCTCAATCCTTACTCAGGTCCGGACGGACAATGTCCCTTTTGGTCGCGCCCTCAGTGATGGACGAAGGGGAGACGTTTACTGTTGAGGAGGCTGGCGAAGGTATTTCGCAGCCCCCTCTGTTTGGAGTTATGAGTTATGGTTGATACTGGACCTGTATCGCAATAGGCAATGTCACCCCCTCACCTATTTGGCTGTTTGTAATTTGGATAATAAAGGGTGCGGCCATATAAATCCAAGATCATGTCCTGTCTTGCTTGGGAAGGCCGGGGGGAGTGGGTGCACCAACAAAAAAGTATGCAATATTTTTGGACTCTGATTATTTCCCCCAGGTCACTTTCCACTGAGTTTCAATGTTTCCAATCAGGCACTACATGATTTTGTTCTTCATGAAGACACTCTATGCCAACATATCTCCAATTTTAAATGTAATTGCATTGGTAATAAGATTCTGATGCACTAAATAAACAACTACTTCATTTATTGTCTTATTTTGTTTTTATGTATATGCGAGGTGAGCAGAACAAATTTTAATTGCATTAATTAGAATGCAAGAAAATTAAATGTCCACCAACAAGGAGAAAATTGCTGAATCCATATTTAAATATTTGTTTGTACTTAGAGTCTTTGATTTTAAAAAAATGTCTTATGGATTTCACTAATGGGTCTGTTGGATATAGTACAACTTACAGTCTTTCATTAATATCTGATAAGATATAACCAATGATCATAGGATATAGCCAATAACCATTTCTCATACATGAGTAAATAGACTCAAGTATACTACCAGGGCAAAAATTCCAGCACCACTGAACTCAATAAGAGTGCTAGGATTAAACCCTGTGAATATTTGTTCAGATTTATTCTTGAAAAATTACACAGTGAAATAAATTTTCAGTTCATTAATACTACCCACATATTTCACAGGAAATGTTGCCTTTAGTTGTCTCATACAAGACACACAGACACACAAATCTAAAGGGTGCACATGCACATGGTTTCCATGCAGCACAACGTGCCAGCAATTGCGGTGCATACAGTTTCCACACAAGTGCACATGTGTATGGGATCTGTGGAACAAGGGACCATCCCTATTAATAAATAATAGCAATAATAATAATAATAATAATTAATGAATTAATATAGCGCCATCAGTGTACCTGACACTGTACAATCAGTAGTTATAGATAGGTTCCTACTCTAAGGGGCTTACAACCTAAGAGAGACAAGAAAGGGGTAGACAAGGGAGAGGTGAACATCAGGAGAGACAAGGATACATACATGAGGTTGAGAAAGTGTAGGTGCACATGCCTAACTTAATTACAGGGAAGATATTTTAAGGAAGGGAAGGAAGAGGATGCAATTTCACTCATGACGAGCCAGAAAAAGCCTGACAAGAGAGGTAGATTTTCAGGAGAGATTTGAACATTGGGAGGGAGGGAGCAGAACAATTGTATCCAGTAGGGATGGGAATTTTGGTTTCGGATAAAGCCGAAAGTATCAGAAAATGGCCATTCTGGATTAATCCGAAATTTTGGTTCTTTTTCGGTTTCCGTACTATCGGAGCTTTGGCATTGATTTTTGTACCGGATTTTTAACACTGCGGTTTGTCCCCCATTGAAAAAATGCAATGTTAAAAATCTGGTACAAAAAGCAATGCAAAAGATCCGATAGTACCGAAACTGAAAAAGAACCAAAATTCATGAGAAGCGAAACCAAAATTGACCAAAACCAGAGTCTCATCCCTAGTATCCAGGGAAGGAGTTCTAGGCATGGAGGACAAAAAGAGAGAAGGAAAGAAGACATTTAGAGGAGCAGGGGAGTCGCAAGAAGATGAGGGTGGAGAAAGAGGAGGAGTGAAGGTCCCAGGTAAGAATATGGTGGGATACACAAGCAGAGTGATATGGGGAACAAGGCCATGAAGAGCCTTGAAGGTGAAGACAAGAATGTAAGGAGCTGACTAAAGGAGTCAGGCCAATGGTTCATCTTAGCCCAGTATTGTAACAATCTGACATGGCAGCAGGGTTTAAAATCCAACTCCCCAACAGAGGCATCACCCAGGCGTGCTACCAGAGATGCTGAATAGGAGATGCTGAAGACTGAACTTGGGACTTTATATATACAAAGCATTCACTCTACCACCTGAGTCACGCCCACACTGTGGGCATTCAGATTGTGCTGAATGTGGGTAATTTCAGATGTTACG
>QEPC01013621.1:65973-83360 GCA_003113815.1 Sphenodon punctatus
CCGGGGGGGGGGGGGTCAGGGGCTGAGGAGCACTGCCCGACAGTACTCTAGTATGAGCAGGGGGAGGGAGAACAACCTCCATTTCCTCAGGTGGTGGTAGACCAGGAGAAGCCCTATATAAGGCCTCTTGCTCCCCTTTTCCACCAAGACAACCCTGCCCCTTCTGGTCACCTTGCCTGTTACCAACCTCCCCCGTTGGCAGAACAACCCCAACCCAGCCAACACTTGGCCGCTCGGGCCTAGTTCTACACGTCCCAGCCCTAAAGGGCCCCGAACTTGGGTCCAAAAATGACCCAGCAGCATGAAGGGACTCATTAATATAAATTTTCCCCAACTGGATCCTATTTTGGTATAGGGTGTGGCTAGCCCTCCAGATAAGGTCTGGCAGCAGGCTATTCCTAAATGAAATTGCATACCTAGAAACCCCTTCCTGGGTATATAGGTCCTAATGCTCTTTATGTCTCTAGGATGGCAAGGGGATTCAAGTAAATTTGCCAAATGCTCGGCCACCAACCTAGGAGTAGTCCATTTGGGAGAGAACCCGTTTGGAAAAGGAAATACAATGAAAATAATGGCATGCCGGCAGAAAATATAATTTCCTACCTGGCCATCTGAATTACCCACATAAAATTCTGGAAGAGCCATCGAGGGCATCAAATCTTCCTTGTAGGGCCGTGTCCCACCCACCCGATCACGCTCCACCACAGGGGGGGGGCACTCTATTTCCCACAAGGTCCCCAGCCGATGAAAGCCCCCTTTGCTCCTCAACAATACGAGTAAGTATAGTGAGCTGGGCAAAAATAGGTTGTAGAGTCCTGCCAATTAAGACTGATTGGTCTGCCATATAACGGGCCCAGTCTGTGTCCTGCTGACAGCTTCCCTGGGTTGGGGTCAAACAAAGCGCCTCTCCTGGGTTCGAGATGGCACAGGACACCGGGGAGGCCGGTGGAGAATTTAAGGGAGAAAGCTTCCTCTTACATTTATGAGTCCCCCATCCGTCCTGTTGCTCAGTCCCCCCCACCCCGTTCTCCTCTACTGGAAGTCTGGAGAAGCGATTTGAAAGCGGGATACTAGGAGAGATCGGTACCACACCTGTACCCGCCGTAATGACACCCCGAGTCCTGGTGATAAAGTTATCCAGTCTATGTTGTTTAAGGGGGGGGATGTCCGCCAACTCCCCCACTGGACCACGCCGCTGCTTCGCCATTTTAGCTCCTACCACTCCTGCCGGGCCACGCTCCTGCCGGCGCCGTAAGTTTGTCTACAGAGGATGAATTCTTCCACTCCGCTGTACTATCCGGTGGTACTCTTTTCAGGGGAGGGGCGCCCATGCCCACTCCCGGCCCCACCAACGGGCAACACCCTTTGGTGTCGCCCTTCAGCTGACGCCCAAGGGCTCACGCCCAAAGGGTGCCCCAGCCCCTGTATTAGTATCTGCAAGAGGGGAGAATCAGCCAATGAGCTCCAGGCATCAGAAAGCACAGTGTGTGTGTGTGGCTCTCTCTTCTCCCTTCCCCACAGCTGCAGACACTCCTCACCCAGGCCTTATTTTAACTATAAGCCTAAGGCCTGCACTAGTGCTCTGTGGTCAGGCCTGCCTGTGGACTGCTGCTCCCACAAGACCCCCTCTAGGCTGTATCCCTCAATTCCTGTCCTTATGTTCCCTGCAAGGGAGTGTCTCTAAAGTATAACAATCAATCACTACACCCTGAGCTCAGTTTTTCAGTGCTTTGGGGTAGGAAATACATCGAGGGGCCAGATCCAGGAACTACAAAGGGAACATATTAAAAACTTTGCAGGTGGGAATAGGGGCTGGGGTGGGAGGTTTCATGGGTGAGGGTGAGGAGTTTGCTAATTTGTATTGTATTTGGTGTAGTCGTTACTGTAAGCCACCCTGACCCTTAAAGGAAGGGCAAATTATACATTTGAGTAAGTAAGTAAGCAAGCAAGCAAGCAAGTAAAATAAATAAATAAATTAAATAGGAGATCTGTGGCTGGGATATCCTCTTTTTCAGCTGGGGAACCTTAACAGGAACCGTGCTAAAATGAAGGAGAGGACTGATTTCTTTCCCAACCTCAGAGGGACATATCTGCTCACTTACCTTTGAATTTACACCCATCAGAAGTTGGAAACAATAATTTGTTTTTATCCCAGTGTTTCTTTCTTATAGATTTACTATCCTTGCAGCGCTACTGGCAAAGCTATTACTAATGTTTAATCAGTGCCTGGGCCAATAGCTCCAGCTGTGCAGACTGAAACTATTTCCTCCATCTTGGCATGGGAGAATGCATAGCTTGCACTTTAACCCTCTACCTAAGAATGTGCAATAGTATCAAAAAGCAGATGCAGCAGTGGCACCAGGGGTGATTACTCTCAGAGCATCTGAACCAATAGACTATAAAGCAGCAGTGCTCTTCTGACCTCTAATATGAAACTGACCCATTCTTGCCCTGCTGCACACACATACAGAGTTGCTTTCCATATTGATGGATATACTGCAAAGTGCAATCATATATTTCTGTGAAGCCTTGTGCTGTTGAGTGAGCCAGTCAAAGAGAAATGTTTTCTTACGGCCATCCTTGTTATGCACGAAGAAACTTAGGGCAAGCCAAAGCCAACTCAGATGCCGGTGTATGGACATTTCCTGTGAACTCCACAAACACCATGCAGACAACTTTGCCCTTCTGCTCATTCTTAAAGCATTCAGTATGTGCAAAATTTATAAGCACGGGGGGAGACGTCTCTGGTTGCTTGATGCCCTTTTAGTGCCATATTGCAAAGAAACATCTTTCATTTTTAATTTAAAATGGAGAAATCCTGCAGTTTAATCTTAGACTCTTGTTGATCATAATAAAACCTAAGCTGCTTCATTTTGAAAGGTGTTACTGTTTTCTTCAAATAGATGTTGTTCTCTTGAACACGGCCATCAACGTTCCTAGGCATACCATTTTGGGTTAATTAGGATCAGACAATGCAATGCCAATAAACTCCACCTCTTTGTCAGTTTCAATCTGTGATTTAACATACTACAATGCTTCACTACAACAATTACTTTTCTATCTCCAGTTAATAGTTTTCATTCAGATTTTTCTGCTTTCTGGACGATGTTACATTGGACAAGTGAGTACCCTGAACAAATGTCTGAGGCAGTTGTCTCAGCTAGTTTAATATTCTGCATGACAGATCCTCAGCCAACAAATCGGGGAATTATTGGATAGAACAGAGAGAACAGCTTGAGATTTTTTTCCAGTACACCAGACAGAACCTCCAGTATGAAAAATTAGCCTTCCCTAGAGACATTTGGTTTAGCAAGACAATGGTATAAGAATAGAATTTATTTTGAACAGGGAAGCTGAACTATTTTTAAATGAAAGCTCTATGCAGAAAGTATTCCATATGTGAATTATTTTCCACACAAGGTATCACATTGGGTGTCAGGGTCTTTTAATTCTAGGTCAATTTATTCTACTCCCTACTGTAAGTTTTCTGCACACCAGATACTATACCTCTACTTATGGTTTCTAGATACCACCCTGGGGACTATCTCAGAGACACTGCCAAGGTTGTCATTCTACAAGCAATAAACCTTTCTCATGTGCAATTAGGGAATGACTGGGCTGCTGACTGACTAACCCTGCCAGTTATGCTTCATTGAGGAGTAACTTATAAGGTGTCATTTTGTATCCTAGAAACTAGAACTCCTTAATTTTCTTCAGGACAAGACACTTCTGCAAAGTAAAACTGCTCTTTCAGTAAGGAACTGGCTAGAAATCAGAGTCAAAAGAGTAACTGGGCTTCAAAATGTGAGGTTCCCAGTGTTCCCTTGTTGAATTTTTAAGCACAGTGCCCCTTTTATTAAACTCCAGCCATATCAAATAGTAGAGGAAAATGACTTTTTTTTAAATCTCAGCCAACTCATTACCAGCTTCATAGGATCATACAATCTCTGTACCAATTGCCACAAGTCACAGGTGCTGCTGGCTTATTAGATAATACTCCTGAGAAAAAGGTTCTGACAGCACCGTGTGTGTGTGTGTGTGTGTGTGTTAAGGAATACATTTTATGCATTCATGTGAAAAATACATTCAGATACACAGATACGAGCTGCAGTCCTGAAAAGGCTTATGAGCTAAGTCCTATTGCAACCACGGTTAGGACATATAGAGATATACAAAAGAGAGAGGCAATGCATGATCATCTGGTGTGATATAAAACTGCTATTTTGAATATCTGCATTGCTAATGAATAGAAGCCCAGAAATAAGTACAGTGGTGCTAAATGAGTTTGGAATATCAATTCAGCACCTCAGTACATGATACGGTCCCACCCTAGCCTCATACTGGCCAAGGACACAATCTCTAAATGCATTTGTGTGTGTGTGTGTGTGTGTGTGTGAGAGAGAGAGAGAGAGAGAGAGAGAGAGCGTGTAAGACAATGACACTATGTTCTTGCAAACTCATGCCCACAGTATAGGCTGGGAGTAAGTTGTGCAGATTACGGCCCTTTCTAGATGGGTTATTAACCTTGCTAATTCACTCAAGGAAGGAGCAGGGAAGCTGTTGGCCAGCTGAGGAGAATAAACCATATAAATTGGGCTAGAATGGTGAATATTATTATTATTATTATTATTAACAAACATTTAGATAGCGCCAGCAGTGTACCTGGCACTTTACAAAGTAATAAAATAGACACGGTCCCTGCCCCTAGGGCTTACAATCTGAGAGACAGGAGCTGGGGGAGAGACTTAGGAAGGGGAACAGAGGGAGAGACAAGGGGTCTAACATTCATGAAGATGCGAGGTCTCAAGTGCACGTACTTGGCTTGGTTACGATGAGAATGACAGCAGGCAGGTCCATGTTGCAAGGATAAGGGTAAACCGATCGTAGGTATAGGAATAGTGGCTCAGCAGGATAAAGAGTCAGACAGAGCAGAGCGAAAGAGGTGAGTTTTAAGGAGAGATTTGAAGGTATGAAGGGAGGGGGCAAGGCGGATGTGGACAGGGAGGGAGTTCCAGGCATGGGGGGCAGCAAGTGAGAAGGGACGAAGGCGCTTAGGGGAGCAGGGAAGGCGTGGAAGGGTGAGAGAAGGGACAGAGGAGGAGCGAAGTGCACGGGCTGGAGTATGGAGGGCGATAAGTGCAGAGAGGTAGGGGGGAGCAAGGTTGTGAAGAGCTTTATAGGTGAAGACTAGGAGCTTGTGCAGGATTCGTTCAGGAAGGGGAAGCCAGTGAAGCGAAGAGAGGAGGGGCTGCACATGGTCGAAGCGACTGGCGAGGTAGATGACCCTGGCAGCAGAGTTTTGGACAGAGATGAGGGGAGAAAGGTGAGACCGGGGAAGGCCAGTGAGAAGGAGGTTACAGTAATCGAGGCGAGAGATGACCAGAGCATGAACAAGAGTTTTGGCAGATGAGACAGAGAGAAAAGGGCGAATCTTAGCAATGTTATGGAGGGAGAAGCGACAGAATTTAGCAACAGAGTCAATGTAGGGTTTAAAAGAAAGGGGTGAGTCAAAGATGACAAATCAAAGACAATCAAAGCTGGTCCAAGTTCAAGGGGCACTAACTTGTCTTAGGGACCGTGGGGGAAGATGGACCAGAAACTAGAAGCTTTCACAGAATTTCTGTGGTATGAAGGCACACCCTATCATAGCTAGCCAGGAAATGCTATGGATGGAAGCCCAGAGATCTAGGCTGGGTCCAAGGAAACGGGAAGCTCTCTAAGAAATCACTTAGGTATGTCCATCTGGGGGCTGTTCCCTATGCAGTTTAAAATAATAAGAGTGTTCTGTGTTTCTGCAAGGATATGTAGACAGATAGGAAAATGTGGATAAAGAGCATCCAGTAAGAGTTTGCAATTTGTTTCATTTTTATTAATTACTAAAATGAATGGAGCCTTATTCATTTTAATAACAAAAGCCCCAAAAATGAATGAATAAGCAAATGCCATACCTTTGTTTCTATTTGTTTTCATTAAAAAAAAGAAAAAGAACTGCACATGTGCAGACTGCCTGCCCTTTCCAAAATGGTGGCAACACTGCTGCCACCATTTTTGAAAAGGGTGTGCATGTGCAGAATGGTGCAGCAGCCATTTTGTAAATGAGAAATTATTTTTTAATTTAATTTTTTAATATTCTTCAAATGAAAAAGTGAATTGAAAATGTAAGAGTTAATTTTTGCACACTACTAGTGCCCAGTAATTTTTTCTGAACTAAGGCACAGGATCTGCAAACCTAGGTAGCCTGTTTGATAAATTGCTGGACTTGGACTTGGGAAACTTGTGTTCAAATCCTGGCTTAGCCATGAACTCACTGGATGGGCTTGGACAAGTCACTGGGGTCAATCCCAAGCCGTGTGGATTGTATGTGCAGCCACACACAAACTGCATGGACTTCCATTGTGCTGCATGGAAACTGCACATGTGGGAGATCTGCAAGGCTTGGGATTTGCCCCATTTTCTATTAGCCTCCGTCCTAATGCTGGTATGAGTCCCCACAAAAATGAGTATGTCTGCTAAAATTGTATTATTCCTCACAACCAGGTAACATTGGATACTAATCTGTACCAACTAGTGCCTGATTGTCTACCAAGTATACTGATTTTATGACATCTGGTACTAATTTTTCATCTTTCTTTCCACCAACTTATTCTTTCACCAAGTAATAAAACCATAGATTGATAACTTGGTAACATTAATACCCAGTATTTTTCAGGTAATTGGGTGTCCACCTCATTACTTGGGAACCCAAAAGATTACTTGAAAATTTCCCCGGGCAGCAAATGCACTACCCATTTTAGCCCTTCTCAGTTCCTCAGCTGTAAAATGGGAATAAATTAAAGGTCTACCTTACAGAGTTGTTTGAGAGGGATTAGATAAGAACTGTATAGTACTTCAGACTTTGAAAACTGCTCTTTGAGTGATAAATAATTTTTGGGGGGAGCGGATACTTTAAAAATAAAAGAATAGCAGTAGATTACTGAAAATGAGTCTTAATGAAGTTATTTTCCTTCCTTTATTCTCTGAAGCAGATGGGATGGCTAGGACAGAAAGATCAGATCACAGCAGTGGTTTTGCACTGGAATATGGGAAAGGCAAGTAAAATCAGCCAACCCATCTCCCGAGAGATATGCTCTTTTTTAATTTTAATATTTTGTTTGGACCATTTTTAGCGGAAATTTATTTGTAGACCTCCCAGATGCAGCTAGCTTTCTCACATGCCCATTAGCCCCCTCTTTTATATTTGTATGATTGTACAGCGCTCCAGGTGCCATTTCAAACAGGGGAGCACTCTAAAAATAAAATTATTATTTATTATTATTAAATGCCCCCTGCCCTTCCAGGGCAGGGGACACAGCTGCCCTAGGGAGTGTGTTCCCCCAGGCTCATGGGCCCGGTGCAGGTGCTCTGCCTGTTCCTATTATAGCTTCACCCTTGACTGGGAGTACATGTTACTAGCAGATGGGCTTTGGGTTTTATCGGTGCTCTTTTGCTGTACGCTTTAGGGGCAGGAGACATTGGGTGCAGCCACATGAGACAGGCATGGGAGGCTACCACACCTAGAATAATAGGATCTTAGCATCTGAATGGTACATAAGAGGTCATGTAGTCTAACCCCCTGCTCAGTAAAGGAAATCCACAGCTACAGCATCCCTGACAGTGAGAAAGCTGGTAAGTTTAGGCTCTTGGGTAACCTTACCCCTCCCTGAGCAGCTGGGCCATGAAATGCAGTGGCTTGTGTGCCTGCTGCCCACCAGATGTCTAGCCCCTGCCCCCCATTTAGCTCATGCAATAAAGGGAAGCTGTGCTACTGGAGTCTTAGTGGAGAGTTACCTACTGGCTAAGAAGGAATATAAAGATATGTTAAAGAGTAAGAAAAGACAATTTTAATTGGATTATTGGAGGTAATTAGAATTTGCTGTGGGAGAAAGTAATGCTTCAAGGTTCTGGCATTTGATTAAAAAGGCCTGGGTGCCAGGCGAGGCTCAGTGGGAGATGTATATACCGGAAGCCAGGTGGGAAGCCCATTATAAATTAATCGTTGCCGGGGGTCACCTTATTAAGGACCCAACAATGTTGTCATTAGATACGGTACCTCAGTGGGACCTAGTCTCCTCTGAAGAAGTAAGATTACTGATTTCACAGTTGAAAGTTGGTAAGGCACCTGGAGTGGATTTTATGCCAGCCAAAATATTGAAAGAAAATAGTGACTGGTGGAGCCCAGTTTTGGCTACACTGTTTACGATTATAAATAGCACTGGGAAAATCCCCAAGATGTGGAGGCAGAGTATAATTGTTACCATCTTTAAAAAGGGGGGCCCAAAAGATCTGGCCAATTACCGTCCAATTAGTCTTTTAAGTATAGTAGTGAAACTTTATGCCAAAACCTGCTAGTCCAATTGCAGGACTGGATTAATGCTAGAAACCTCATAGGTAATGAGCAGATGGGTTTTAAAAAGGGATCAGGAACAACTGATCATATTTTTGTGTTGGAGCAACTAATATCTAAATATGTCTGTAAGAAATTAAAATCTTGCTTGTATATTTGTTTTATAGATTTGAAAACGACTTTCGACACAATTGATAGAGATCATCTATGGTTCAAACGTATAAGATATCGGATAGACTTGAGGCTCCTTTTTCTAATTCAGGCACTGCATGAGTCTACTTCAGTACAAGTCAGGATAAATAGGAGGGGCTCACTCACACAGCCTATTAGCGTCTATAGAGGAGTCAGACAGGGATGTATTTTGGCCCCTACCCTTTTTAATTTGTTCCTGAATGATTTGAGGGAGATGTTGAGTGATCCTGCTTAGCATCCTGTATGAATTGGTGATCAGATACGTTCCACGCTACTTTATGCAGATGATACCGCCCTCGTAGCCTACACCCAGATTAGGTTGAGAAGATTAATGGCTGCCTTTTCCCAATATTGCAAAAATCAATCACTGCAGATAAATTATATGAAAACAAAGATTCTGATTGTATATAGAGCCCAGGCAAATTATAGATGGTTTTTGGATGGGCATGCTATTGACCAGGTTCGCCAATTTAAATATCTTGGCATAATAGTTTCTACATTCCCCTCCTGGAGATTACATTACACCTCAGCCTGGACTGCTGCATGAGCTATAGACAATGGAATCATTGGCTTTTATTGGTCTAAGGAGGGCAAGCTGTTTTTGCTGGCTCTTAAAGTATACAAAGCTAAGATGTTAGGACAATTGCTTTATGGAGTGCAGATCTGGGGAGTGGATTTTTTGGAGGCCCTTGAAGTTGAGCAAAACAGAATACTACGGGCTCTGCTGCAGGCACCCAGGGGCACCCCAGCAGTGCCGTTGAGGGCAGAAACTGGTGTTAAGCATGTAGCGATGCAGGCCAAGTTGGCGGTTTTGAAATATTGGCTCCATCTTAATTTAATTCCTTCAGATTCATTAGCAGCTTTGGTTGCTAAAGAAATTTTTGGGAGGTGGTCAGATAAGGTGACTAATATTCTACACTTATTGGGATTCTCAGCCCAATATATCTTGTCTTTTCCATTTGATAGGGCATGGGTGGAAGTAAAATCTGGGCTAGAGGAGCAGGAAATCCAACTCTTAAGGGAATATGTTAATAGTCAAAGGGTGTCGTGCTTTTATGGTGATCCGAGGACACCCATAGAAGGGGCAAATTATCTAGCCAACATTGAGATAGATCAACTTAGGGTGTTTTTTTTGCTAGCATGATTAAATGTTTTCATACAGCTGGAAGGATGAATGAGATCCCAGGTACTGAAAGGAATTGTGAATTCTGTAGAAATATGGGAAATAGAAATTATATGGAATCAATTACTCACATTCTAATGAAATGCCCGGCTTACACACCTTGGAAGGATAAGTATATAGTCCCCTGTTTGTAGGGAAAAGTTACCTCATATTCCGGCAAGGTGGAGGTATTCTTATTGAGGGATCAGGATACGAATGTTACGCATAAGGTTGCCCAGTTCCTCAATTTGGTATTAAAATCTAAACGGACTCTATTGGGAAGTTCTTAATTGTTATTGGGAATTTATATGGTTTATTTATTAGATGGACAGGGAAATAAGAAGTGTTGCCTTTTATGATTTTTATTATATAGGTCTATATTTGTGTTTGTTTATTAATTGTCTGTGATTTTTTGTATAGAAGTATTTTGTATTGATATTTTACCTGATTACGATGGCTTCGGCTAAGTAATTAATTAAAAAATGGGTGGCATAGAGCACCAATACAGCCCTGTAACATGCATAAATAACCACCACGGGTGGTTAAAGGGTGGTTAGCGTCATGTCTGTTTTCACCCAGTGATGATGATGTTCCCCCCCTCCCGGGGCAAACAGCTGGTTTCTATTCAACGCATCCATGGAAACGTTCTGCCCTGCTGTGTGGCAAGATCCATGGTGTGGCTGTGAACAGTGGGTATTGTTGCTCACCGCATGTGGTCATGTTGTGATTTTGATTGGGCTGGAAGAGGGAAGTGACCATGGCAGCATCTCTGACATGGGCCAGGCTACCCAACTTCCCCCCTAACGTCCTCCCAGATTCTTGCACTAACCCTACAGTGTGGTAGTGATGAATGCCCGCCATTGGGTCATGTGGGAACTGGACCCCTGCAGCTCATCTCGCTATACCTATAGTCACTATCGCACTCCAAGCTGGCTCTAGGGGTCTGTAGATCATTGGGTCGCTTCTCTCCAGGCACTTAGGCTGGCTCTCCCAGCTGTCAAAAGACCATCTTTTTCACACAGCCAACTTACCACTATTTCCTCCTCCTCCTCGCTGTTTTGGCTAATTGCTCTGTGGATGAGATATGGGTGGCAGTGTGTGTTTTGCAGGAGCACTCACTCACCCCCCACTCACCCACCATGGCAGTCACATGGGCAGCAACCACTCATGCCCACACAATGAATCTGGGTAGATATGAGTGGGCCCGTCTCATGTAAAAAGAGGCACTCGGGTGTGGTGTTTTTTGTTGTTGTTGTTGTTGTTGTTATAATGTCTCTTTTATCAAGGAGTTTTAGCTAAGAGAATGGACAGAATCAGTAAAACAAGAAAGCTATGACTTTAGTGAACAATTTTTTTCTCTCCTTCTTGCTTTGAATATTCTATCCAAATGAATAGGCCAGGGGGATTGGGAGATTCTGAGAGCATTTAGTCTCTCATTGGATGGGTATTGGCTATCCTGGCATATTAGAATTCCAGATTGACAATTGAATGTGGGAAACTGGGTGTAAGATGAAAGTCTGTGATTTTTCATCATTTCCAATCAATTTTGTCACTTTCCGGCATTTGTCGTCATTTTTAATCACTTTCCAGCATTTTGATGTCATTTGAGGCCATTTTTGTCATTTTTCATCATTTTCATTTCATTTCACATTTTTTGGTACTTTGGGGCACTTTCCAGGACATTTTGTCACTTTCCTTATTGATATGGCACTGGCTGAATTAATAAATTTATCATTCATTCATTCATTCACTTTCCAGGACTTTTATGACCGTTTTGCAGCACGTTTACAGCAGTTTTATGGCAATTTCCAGCATTTTCCCAGCACTTAGCCACCACTTTAGCATTTTCACAGCCTCTGGGGGTTTGCGTGAGGTATACATGGGATTTGGGATCAGCTCTGTTCAGCTCAGAAAAATAACAAGAAATACTGTAAAAAATGGGAAAGCTGTTAAGATTTTGTATTGTGCAAAAGAATACGAATTACCTGTTTCTGATGGAAACAGCGTTCACCAGGATTTGTCATTTCAGGCCTGGAGATTTAAAAATTACAAGCTCATTTAGTAGTCAAAGATCATTAAATCAATTGACAGCTTCTACCACTCAGACATTACATTATCAGAGATCCATGCAAACCATTTCCCCAAACATTGCCAGTGTGCCCCATACTTCCACTTTAATGGGATCTAATCCGCCAGAAAAACTGACTAGTTTCTGAGGAATAAAGCACTCTAAATTTGGCCAGCATCCTAATAGTTAAAAAAGGTTTATATGCTCTACTGCTTTTAAAAGACTAATAATTCTGAAAAGCCTGATAAAGAAAATGGGAACATCATTCATAAAAGCACTAAGACCAGGGAGAATCAAAACCAGGGGTTATTTCACTAAAGGAAGGAACAAAGACAGAGCAATAAATGGAAGTGGTCTCGAATCAAGAAGAAAAGCTGAGTGGTTGCTTGGAAATGTGACCTGCTTCTTCTGACTTTGAATTCTGATCTTTCCCAAGAGACAGTACTTAAAAAGAATGAGGAAGAGCTTTAGAAATGAGTTTGTCCCTGAAAACAGAGGATACTTAAGCTGTATGCACACATGCTATTTCAGGGTAGGTCACATCACATGCTAGGAGAGAATGTAAGGTAACCTGATGCAGTTTGAGACATATGCTCCATTGCCTTGTCTGTATAAAGTAATATTGTCATCTATAAGGGACCATTCAAAGTTAAATCTGCCCTGCAGGGAAATGTATTAAGAAGACACTTCTTAGAAGGTATAGGCTGCTGCCAGAAATTTTCTTATTCTGTTCAAGGTCAGTTAAGAGCAATTAGTGTTTTCTCTCCTTGCTCTTACCTTTCTAATGGCACATAAAAGTCACTAAAAAGAGCCTATCACATGCATCTTGAAATTACATAAGTAGCTATTTGATGTGCACTTTTGGATTTAAAATAATATTCCCTAATTTCTGAAAAAATATATATTTAAAAATCTGGAAGATGAGTCTTCAAGGGGCCCAAGAGGTTAGGAAGGAAACTATCTGGTAGACTGATTTATGTAATGAAGAATACCACAAAAAGACGGCAAGAATTTTATCATTCCTGTGTGTGTGTCTCTCCTCTGGTTTCAGCATACCTATTCCAAACTGCAACTGCTATCCTTGGTACTAAGAAGAATCAGAAAGATGGAATTAAAAAAGAAGTGACCCTTTAGAGAAGAAGAAAATGATAAGTTAGTCTGATTACTGCATACCTGTAATTGTTCATTATCTAGATATTTCCAGAGTGCTTTTCTTTCAGTGGGATATTCGACAAGTATATTAAAATAGGAAGAGCGAAAAACACATAAGCATATAAGAAAAAAGAAAAAAAAAGCGACTCCATTTTGTAGAACTGTCATCTCTGAATTAATGCTAGTCGGTCTGATCCCATTCCCTGCGGCTCACCACACAGAGTACACAAGGTGTGTGCATACATGTATGCATGCAAGCTATAAATGCCCCTGGCATGGGGACTACAGTGCACACTCAAAATTTGTGGCAGTGTGCACGGGGTATGGGATCGGTCACATTGGCATGAAAATTCCAGTTCTTCTCGTTAATAGCACTTGTTGTTTAATCTATAAATAAAGCACTTGCTATTTTGATGGTTGAATGATATTTTAAAATGTGGTACTAAAGGCTATGGTTGCAAACATCAAGCTGCTTACTTTGGAGTAGTCCAGCTAAAAACATTGGACCCAAAGCTCTAATAATTGATGTTTCCACCTGATATCAACCAAATAGAGTCAGTTATATCAGAGGAGTGGCTGTTTTAGCTGTAATAGTTCTTCCTTCAGATGATAAAGGGATCTGTTCTATCCGCATTCAGAACACTGTGTTCATATGGAAACCTAATGAGTCTTCTCACTTCTGCAAAGCTTTCTGGAAAATCGGGGCTTAATAGTGGTCTCTACAGAAGGGCAGAGTGGAAAGATCTATGTTATTGAGGATGGCATTGTTTGCAAATTTATTCTGGTTCAATTGAACACTGGAAGCACTATATATTTTAATGATATCAGCAACAAAAGATTTTGATGTGAGGATGTCGAATATTGATATGGATACTTTCTTAAGATTTGGGCTTTGCAATTCTGATCTGTCATTAGAAAAGTCTCAGAGAGGGAAATATTATCATGGAATGCTGAATATCTCATTTCACAACTGCTGAAAAGGAGTGCATCAGCAATGAACACAACACAACGGTTTTGTTGATTATGGCCTTTAACTAGTGGGAAGATGTCAGGGTTTCTTTAGTGTTGAATTGTTAGGGAACAGGCCTTTCTTTCTTCCTAATTTAGATCTGCCCACCATCATCCATGACTTCATTACTTCAAGGCTACTATACTGTCAAATGCTCTACATGGGACTGCCCTTGATGACTGTTTGGAACCTGCAGCTGGTGCAGAATGTGGCCACCTGGCTCCTTTTGGGAATGGGTCACCATGACCGCATTACACCTGTGCTTTACAGACTGCACTGGCTACCTGTAGCTTTCCAGGCACAATTCAAAGTTCAGATTTTGACCTTTAAAGCCTTAAATGGCCTGGGCCCTGCATATCTGAAACACTGCCTTTCTTTCCATGCTCCACCATGACTTTTGTGGTTAGCCAGGACAGAGCATTGCAGTTGCAGTTACCACCTGTCTGCCTTGTTCATACAAGGGCCTGCAGAAAGGCATTATCAGTTGCTGCTACAGTATTGTTGAACACTTCTCTCAGAGGTCTGTCAGAGCCTGAACATATTCAGGAGGCAGTGCAAAACCTTCTTAATTGGCAAAGGGTTTGGCAGACAGGAATAGGGGCTGGGGTGGGTGGGTTTAGGAATTATGGTGGGTTTTTTAAAGGGATTCCAATGCATTTTGTATTTTTTTTAATATTGTAAGCCATCTTGAGCCTTATGGGAAGGGCATGGTAGGAATTTAAATAAATAAATCCTCCATTCGTTAAAGTTAATCTATGTTTCAGCAGCGCAAAAGTACTGGTCAATATGATTGACAATGGAATTGACACACCACTAGTCACCTAAGCTAAGTATATTTCTGCTCAGAAAAAACAGATTTATTTTACAAAACACAGTAGTTAACATTGCAAAGAAGGACACATCACTCTCTCTCTTTGCATATTACAACAGAAAAAATGTGCATGCCCGGTACTGGCTTTAATAGATGAGTGATTGGGCCCTTAGACTCCAAAATACAAAGTTTTAGTAAAAGTTAATTTTAATTTTGCCTGCCTGTAAATATTTTAGTGCATTGGACCCTAAGAGTGTTTATAAATGAGATGAGAGCATGTACCAGGAAGGTGTTTAGCCCATGTTGTCTGCCAGTGTAGGGCATTGTGGGCTGATGGTCACCGACGTTTCCACACCTGTCTATTAGGGGGGTGTTGACTCTGTGCAGGCAAAGCACTTAGAGCAGTCCCAGCAGTTGGAGCAGCCAGGTAATCACACTTGTCACTCTTAATTTCCCTGTGGTTTCTACTGTTTAGTTTTGCTTTGGACCACTCAAAAATGGTGCTCCAAAAGGCAGGGAGGAAAAGGAAGCAAACAGTGGGGGCAGCTTGCTGGACAGAATTCCCCATAGCTGTGAGTAATGAGGAAGAGGTGGTAATGGGCAGAGTACGGTACCTTCCTGTGTATTGGGTTTGCCACACAAAAACCCCTGAGTGCAAGCTTCCTGAACAGAATGTGAGGCTCCTGAAGGTTATCATCTGTTTATTTCCACCCTAACCTTTTTTGGTAGGTGATGTACAAGTACATGAAAAAAGATGATCCCTGCCCCAAGAATCTTACAGTTTTTTAACTCTTACAGTCAAGCAACAGATGGATATGACTCTCAGACAGGTGGAAGAAGTGCAAAAGTACTGATCAATATGATTGACAATGGAATTGACACACCACTAGTCACCTAAGCTAAGTATATTTCTGCTCAGAAAAACCAGATTTATTTTACAAAATACAGTAACTAACATTGCAAAGAAGGGCACATCACTCTCTCTCTTTGCATATTACAACAGAAAAAATGTGCATCCCGGTACTAATCTACATGCTGCATTCAGGGGAAGAGTGAAGGATGCATAACCTTGATAGATCAGAGAGAAATATAACTATTTGACACTAAGCACATTTTAATTTTCAAAGGCTTACGTTAAGGAAATAACATCACAACATGGTGTTTTGCAAAATATACTGCACGCATTATCATAAATATTTTCTGTGTAAAAGTGATGGCAGGATGAAAGATGAGATTTATTTATTTTGAAAGAGAGAGAAAATACATTGAAACTGATTCTGATCACACTTGCACTAGTCTGACACCAGTGAAACTCATATGACTTTGTTGGTTTACACCAGCATGTGTGAGATCAGGGAAGCTATGTATTTGGAACTTTACATAGGTATATGACATGCAACATAATATAGAAAATATACTCTCCATTTTTTTCAGGCAAGTCACAGCAATGCATATGAAATGTCTAACACTTGGGGTGATTTCAGATGTTACGTTGTCTGAAATCACCTCAGTCAACTGCAGTCAACCGCGGGGTGTGTGTGGTGTGTGAACGGAGATGAACGTCTGTTTGCTCGTATCCAAATGTTCACCTCAGTCAACCACCCCCCGTGGTGAACCTAACCACGCTTTGTTCTCCCACAACACGGCAGCGAACAAAGCGTGGTTAGGGGGAATCCGGAACGCCTGTCTTGACAAGGGCGGGCGGGCGGGGAGTGCATGGGGCGGGACCATGCGGCCGCATGCTGCGTCATGTGGCCCTGCCCCCTCAGGGAGGGGGGTTGCCCAACAGACATGACGGGCGGCAGCATTGACCCTAGGCCATGGTTCAGCGGTCCCCACGGCTGGGGGCAAAGGGGCAAACGTCTGTTGGCGCGTCCCTTCCCCCCGCCCATGATCCGAAACACCCCACGGCCCAGGGTCAATGCTGCCACCCGTCACGTCTGAAATCACCCATGGTCACCAACAATAGGATCTCATTGTAAATTAGACTTTATTTAAACAAGTCTGCCACCTCGTTCTCTCATTGGGCATCTTTAAACATAACAAAGATCGGGTTTCAAAACCCCTAAGTACGTGTTTGGCTGTTATGTGTAAGCACCATAACAATCCTAACACCAGTGTAGCAATCCATTGAACACACGATGTGAACACCATTGTATCACAAGGATAATTTGCGTGTTCCAACTGAACATGTGGCCAACGTTGTGTCTAATGATATTGCATAGCATATTATCAGGAACAACATGGGTAACGGGGTGGCAGTGCTTGCGTGCTAAGATTGGGCAGCAAGCAAAACACCGATTTACCCCAAGATGGGCTGTACGTCTAAGCAGTCCCACATGGTGAACACAGGGCCAAACTGGTGTTCATATCAAGGTCAAAACACACATTCAGACACCCATTGATGTTATGTCTAAAGACACCCAGTTTCTCACTTCACAGTTCCCAAGATTTTTGGCTGTGTGTCTCCAATTAGAGACTTAAAGAGGAGCATTAAGTATTGCCAAAGTAGATGTAAAAAGTTAATAAGGCAGGGCAAAAAGGAATTTGAGGAGCAACTTGCTAAAGATGCTAAAACTAATAATAAAAACTTTTTCAAGTACATCAGAA
>QEPC01013621.1:104934-119427 GCA_003113815.1 Sphenodon punctatus
GAGATTCCCCGCCGGGATCACCCAGGCATGGCAAACAGACGTGCTGGGGATCCCGGCGGGGAATCAGGGAAGGGCGGGGCTGTGCGGCGCAACGTGCGGCGCAACGTGCGGCCGCACGGCCCCACCCCCTCCATGCTGCCTCGCCACCCGTCCTCTGGGGAGATGGGCAGACGGCGAGGCCAAAGCCACCACAGCGTTTGGCCGAGTTCACTACAGTCTGGAATCCTGCCGGGGATTCCGGGCCGTGATAGCCGACCAGACATTACTTTTTTTTTATGCCCACCTGGAATCACTTTCACCACGCTTCTGCTGATTTTCATGCCGGGAGCCCGGGAAGTGTGGTTGAAATTAACCCCATGTGGGTATTCAGTGTGGTGAACATCTGGTGGCCGCTGAACAGACGTTCAGGGCACAGTGACCACATGTAGGTATTCAGTGTTGTTCACTGTGATCTCATCACATCCGAAAACACCCATTGTCACTGATCAGGGTTCAAATTTTATGTCAAATTTTAGGTTGCAGAACGTATGGACTCTTTTACAAACCACGCCACACCAAACATCCTTATACCATATGCAGATGTAAGAGCTGGTGGAGTGATTTAATCAGACACTGGAAACAATACTAGACCAGTTTGTCAAGATCGCACCAGAAGATTGGGACCGCCTTCTGTCATATTTACTATTTGCTGAACAAGAGACTTCAACGGGGTTCTCGCCATTTGAACTGGTGACTGTATGGGTGACATCCCAAGGGATTTGGGGGCATGGTGAAAGAGGACTGGGTGCAAAGACCATCATGGACACAGAAGGTTGCTCAGTATGGAATTGAGATTAAAGAAAAATTAAAATTGTGTACTAACTGGGCAAAGTTTACAAGTTGTCTAACAGTGCCAGTGTGAGCTGTATAAGACCTTAGACCCAAATGTTTTGACCCACTAATCAGGTACCCTTGATGCTGCCTAACTTATCCAGTAAGTTATATGTGTCATGGCAAGGGCCCTACGAAATCAAGTGACAGATAGGACCAGTGGATTACAATTTGATTGGGTGGAACTTGGAATGAAAACCTTTCATTTAAACCTGCTAAAACAATGGAATTAAAGGGAGGCCTTATGCGTAGTCCCAGAGCCATATGGGGAGTTTTTAGGTTCAGAGCCCCGAAGTATAACCATAGATAGTCCAGTACAACTCAGAAGAGAATGAACAGTAGTCCAGAGACACAAACTAACACAACTGAAACAACAATATCCCAATGTATAAGCATCAGTACTGGGTTGCACCCCTGGAGGTCAACACCACAGTTCATTAAACCTAGGTATAACACTATGATGGCACACTTATTGCACATGCAGAAGGTACTGCACCAAGATATTTGGGAAATGGATAAGTGGAATGTAATAGAACCCAGCAATAGTCCTTGGTGCAGCCCATCATTGTTGGTTCCAAAACCAGACAGGAAAACCCAGATTTGCATAGATTTTAGGTATCTTAATTCAATTTCGGAAGTTGACACTACCTGATGCCTAGAGTAGAGGTGTTTTGAGAAGAACTCGAGGCATCAGCATACATATCAACTTTGGGATTTCACAAAGGGATACTGGCAGATTCCACTACTGGAAATCTCAAAATCCTTAACAGCATTTGCCACCCCAGAGGATGCCATACAGCTTCCATGACAAGTCTGCCACTTTACAACATTTAAGAGACAAATTATTATGCGAACACCACAGGTCTGTCATGGCATAACTCAATGCTATGGTATTATATTGTAAGGATTGGACCACCCATTTGATCCGTCTGCAATCATTATTGGAAACTCTTTGGTAGGCCTAACTAGAGGCCAACATAAAGAAATTTTGCTTGGGAATAATAGAAACACAATTTCTGAAACACATTGTTGGTAGGGGAAACATCTGCCCACAGCTTTCGAAGATTGCTGCATTGTTGGACAGTCCTCAACCTGTACCAAAAACAGATCTGGCAACATTTTTAGGAGTAGTAAACTATTGGTGAAAGTTCATTCTGAAATGTGCTAAAATTTCCTTTCTGCTTACAGAACAACGGAGAAAAAAAGGTGCCGTCAACACTGCACTGGGACTATGAGGCAGAAACTGCCTTCTACTTTCTAAAACAAGCCTTAACTTCAGAGCCAGTCCTCTGTTGCCCCAATTTCAATCAACTGTTCCAGCTACAAACTGCTGAATCTTCCATAGAATTTCAGCAGTATTAACACATGACTGGAATGGTGAAGAATATACTATTCTCTATGGGTGAAATTCTGTGGGCGGTGTAAGCTGCCCACAGGCGCAATGCCTGGCCAGGTAGCGGGCAGTCAGATGTAGATGCTCCCGCACACACAGTAAGCTGCATGGGGCAAAGGCGTGACCTATGCTGATGTCACCCCGCCCTCCCCAAGCCCACACACCCTGCGGGCCGGGTGATAGAGCAGGCACGGCTCGTGCTCCAACCCCTGGGCCATGAGCAGTGTGGGCTTGGGGATTGTATTTGCAGGGACCATGCCTTTACCCCATGGGACTTGCTGTGCGAGCAGCATACACACACACCAGAGCAGGGGTGTCCTGGCCCTGCACCTCACATAGATGTAGTTTACAAGGGCCATAGGATTGCACCCTTAATAAGTAAAAAACTTTCAGCCTGAAAATGAAAGTATGCTGCTGTTGAGTGAGAATATTTAACTATATGCTGGTCAGTCAGGATTATCCACTACTATCTCCTGCGGTGCCTCTTTAAATTAGTATTTGACCACATGCCTCTGAAGTGGCTCCAAGTTATACAGGACTCAAACACCCAGCTGACCTGGTGGTATTTGGCTTTACAACCATTTCATTATTATAGTTTGAAACACTGGCCAGGGCAGGAACTGAAGAACATGGATTACTTATGTTGTTATCCTCCTCTGAAATGCACTAGAGATATCCCCGCCATCGGGAAATAATAACAAGACTCTGTTTTAACCAGCTTGAGTTAATGGAGCAAAAAGGAAGGTAGGAGAAAATTCCTTACAATTTACGATGCTGCCCTTGTAACGATACTGAGGTAGAAGTTATAGGGCACTTCCTTTGGAGATGCCCCGTTTACTTGCCACTTAGAAATAAATATCTTCTTACCGCTAAATCTAATGTTGTACAACATTTTGATTATTTTGAGAAAATACTCTTGTTTCTTCAGGAGAGCTCTGTTACAATTTTTTTTGCGCTGGCATCCTATTTGATAGAGACAAAGAAAATAAGGAACAAGATATTTCTAATGAATGTTTAACATAATTATTTTGAATTATGATTGTTGAATTATCATATAAATTGCAATTATTAACAAATTGTTTACAATGGTTTTTGTATGGTTGGAACATTATTTTCCTGGGTTTCCGGGCTGTATATGTTTCTGTTATTAATTTGGCTTTTTATAGAAGCCATTATGTATTATTTCGCTTTGGCCGTAAATAAATAAATAAATAAATATTAGAGATATCCTGGATACTCTCTATAACAACCTACGTGGGGCTATCCTTGTTCCTGGTTCAGAGGCGCACCTAGTGCAGAATGCGGCGGCCCAGCTCCTGTTGGGATCACATGACACCTGTGCTCCAGACTGCACTGGTTGCCAATAGCGTGCTGAGCCAAGTTCAAGGTATTGGTATTGGTATTGATCTATAAGGCCCTTCATAGTTTCGGCCCCTCGTACCTCAGGGACTGCCTCACTCTTCCTGCCCCAGAGTGGCTCCTTAGGTGTGCCGGGGGTGCCTTCTTGGAGGTCCCCGTGTTAAGCGGGAGGCCACAATGGAGAGGGCATTCTCGGTGGCTGGGCCGCGCCTTTGAAATTCCCTCCCAGAGGAAGCTCACCTGGCCCCAAGCCTTTTAACATTCCTGCGAGTTTGTAAAACCTGGCTGTTCGCCCAGGCCTTTGGGGAGGGGGGGATGGGAGGGTTAGGGTTTTTTAATCTCCTCCTACCCTTATTTATTGTTTTATCGTGTGTCTAGCCCTGTTTTTTGTTAATATTATGATGATTGTTTTAAATTTTATATGATTGTATTTTTTATGTTTTTTAAATGATTAGCCGCCCTGAGCTGTTTTCAGGAGGGGCGGGATATAAATGGATTAAATAAATAAATAAATAAATAAATAACATCCAACATGGCAGACCCCAGTACACCAAAGGAATGCCCAAGCTATATTTCATGAAGCTCTCTGAGTATTCAATAGACTCAGCAAAAGGTTCAGGTGATGCTTCAGCCTTTGACCTCTATTGTGCATTGAACGGCACAACAGACACCCTTGTTCCTACTAACATTCCAATACAACTTGTTATAGATGGGTCATGCCTAGGGCTGAAATGAGAATCAGTTTGAGTCTAGTTGAGAATCTCACAAGAATTGAAAACCATGAGTAAGATCTTGCAAACAGTGTGAGAATCTTGTGAGAATCTTGCTTAAAAAGGAAAAAACCACATTATTGGGTAAAATGGTCGCTGGGCCATTCTGTGAATGCACAATTGTTTTTCTTGTCTCCATCCCCCCTGTTCTGGAGTTTGTGGCTGCAGAGCAGAAGAGAGAGAGACAGACAGACATGAAGATGCAAGGTTCAGCATGATGCCCACAAGAATTGAGAAATGAGAAATGAGAAAAGCCCTCTTTCTTGACCATTTCTTGATCAAGATATTTTTCTCGATTTACTTCCTGAAGCCATGTGTGTTCAACACATGGCTTCAGGAAGTAAATCGAGAAAAATATCTTGATCAAGAAATGGTCAAGAAAGAGGGCTTTTCTCATTTCTCAATTCTTGTGGGCATCAAGCTGAGAAGCTTGATTCTTGATGAGTATCCGGAAGAATCAAGATCAAGTTTCAGCTCGATCAGGTCTAGCAGCAAAATATTTTATTGTCATCAGGGACAGAGCTATTGATGGAGACTTTTTCAGAATTGTATAGTTGTTGCTTTTTAACTCCGTGATCATTGATTCCAAGTAAATCTAGATGACAGAATTGCCCAGCTCATCTGTGATAGCTTCTGTTTTCCAGTTTTGAGGAGGTCTCAAGCCTCCTCAAAACAGCCCGTGAGTCCTCAGGTGTTTGGCTCTACAGGACTGTGACAAGAAATAAATTGTCAGATATTCCAATAGTTATGAAAGTATATTACCAAAAAAGGGGGAATAAATATTATACAGGGAACATGGTTCAGCACAGCATGTTTGCCTGTGGATGGCCATTGGGCGACTCCTGGGATGTTGCCTGTTTTTATATGGAGAGCTGTATGTGGTTTAGCAAGGTGGTTAAGGGTCCCAGGGCTGGGGCCGGTGAATGGGTGGAACTGGTGGACTCCTCCTCCACTCCAGGGCCCTGGAGGGTGGGGGAAAATCTAGATCTGGAACATCTGATCTGGAACTGGCAGGACATACTTTGAATTGATCCATAATGACCCACTCTGGGCAGTTAAGGATCAATCCAAATCCAGAACACGCATCCCTACCCGGTACTATTATGTACAGGATTCTAATAAAGACAACTTGACTATATACACGGTCTGTGTCCTTGGTGCTGGAACCAAGAGGGAGGAATTACCAACCTGAACTACCACAGCTTCATGTAATGAGGGCCCCTGTGGGGTCCCAAACAAACATGTAAGGTCCTGTTCTGTCTTTGGCATACATTCTGCACTTCCATGGATCCAACTCTTAGTGCATCCATGAAAGAGTAAGGGTACTACATGGCCTTAAAGACAGATAGTTTATCTTGTAGACCTGCATGTAACTTTTCCATCGTAAATGTAAGCCAAATCCTATTTGTCCGTTCCTCAAATGAATGTTCCTCTTCAGATTTCCAATGCTTGGGTATGATGTTCAAAGCTGCTAAAAAAAGTATTTTGCATGACTCTTGACATCTTTGGAGGCTCTTTGACTCTGGATACAATCCCAATAAGGCTATCTCTGGTTTATACGGGATCACCAGCCCAGCAACCTTGTTTGCTATCTGTCAGATCTTTCGCCATAGGGCTTGAACTTTGCAGCAGCCCCACCAGCAATGTTTGTAATCCCCCACCTGTCCACACCCCTTCCAACAGAGAGCCTTTCCCCCAGGTCACAGTGTTTCAAACTTGAGGGCGTCAGGTAGTACCTGGTAGTTACCTTAATCTGGGTTTCTCTAACCTCTAGGGAGGAGGCACCGCTATGCATGTGGCGCCATACCACATTTTTCTTATCATCAAAACATATTTTCAGATCTACACCCCACTTTTCTATATAGTGTGGTCTATAATCATAGAAACAATGGAAGGATCAAAGATGAACAGCCTGGACCTTCAAACTCTTTTTGATTATCAATTTTAGGCCTTACTACTGAGAAGGGAAAGAGCTGAGACTTAAATGCATAACATAAGTTATGGTCTCTCTGTTCCATGCCTACACCTAATTGCTAGTTGGTTTTGTTTAATTCTGTACTTCCTGACCCAACCCTGACCCAACCCTGATGAGAGAAAAATGTTCTTTGATGTTTGTAAGGGTCAGCGGTTAAGGTATGTAATATACATGATTAACCAATAAAATAAGTATTTTTTTAAAAAAAGAAAAAAAAGAAAAAGAAAGAGTAAGGGTACTTTGAGACATGCACCTTAACACTGCTTTAACATTTCTTATACATGTTTCAGGGCTGGATTGGCACCCTATACAGCCCTGAAACATGCATAAGAAATGTTAAAGTAGAGTTAAGGTGCATGTCTCAAAGTACCCTTAGACAGCAAAGTCCAAGGACCAGTTCTGAATTTGTTGAAGGTGAAGTGTAACATGTGTGGGTAATTTCAGACTTGCTGGGCCTCCAGGCCCAACACGCTGAAACCTGGACCTTTAGACGTGCTGGCCTGATCCAAGTGGGGAATCAGGGAAGGGGCGAGGCTGAGCAGTGTGACGTGCAGCCGCTCAGCCCCGCCCTCTCTTGCTTCCATGACCGCCTGCCCTCGGGGAGACGGGAGGGTGCAGCAACCAATCAGGCTTCTGCACCCGATTCCGTCCTGTGGTTAGGACCTGATTCCGGGATGGGGATGGGTAACAGGCATTACCTGTGGCCATTCTCAGCCCTGTCCTGGATCATGGCAAACCTAACCACGGTTCACCTTCAGAACCGTGGTTAGTTTTGAACCCCACCAGGAATTCATCATGGCGTGGCTCAAACAGATGTGCATGAGATCATAGCCACCACCCACTGTGATGTGTAACATCTGAAATTACCCACTTACACATCAAGATAATTGAATCTTAATACATGCACAGTCTTTAAAATCGCAGCATTCATGAAGAAAACTAAGTATATTTGCATTAGTTCTTTTCATTTTTCATCAATAATTTGTGTTTTGAAGAAGCATTCATTGGTATAGTCCTTTATGATGCAGAAACAAATGCTGAAAATCCTGGTCATTTAATTTGTGATAAAAGTCCAAGCAACAAGATATCAGAATAGAAAAAAAAACTTGAGAAGTGCTTTTTTCTTTATCTTTGATTCCAGCATTGAAGCAAAAATCAACAACTTTTAGAAGAGAAGCTGGATCAAAGGCTTTGAAGAGAAGAGTGTGATACATTCAGGAAATTCTAGTTTATCCGGAAAGAAAGCAAAATATTACCTTAGCTTTGTGACTCAAAGCATGAAGGGCCCAATTCAACTGTGATAGAACTCTAAAACGAATCATGTTAATTTCAACAGTAGTTGAATTATTCCATAAATGCAGCAGGAAAGAATAATTTGTCCAAGTTTGAATTCCATGAGTTTTGCAAGATAGCAATTGCAGCTTTAAATTCATATGAAAATCATGAGAAGACAGATTATTTTTTTTCAGTTTTAAGGTAAGGCAATCAAAATATGAAAATTAATTTCAGTGATCAATGCAACTGACTTGAAGTAACCAAAGTCAAATCTGAACTGAATTCAAAGTTCTCAGAGTGTGAGTATTGAAATTCAAGTAAATTATTAGACACAAGGAACCAATTACTGAAATGGAAATTGTTAATTCAAAAATAAATAATCACACCAGCTAGTATTGGAATGATTTTAGAAGCTGCATGTCCTTGCAAATTAATTAGAAAGCTCATCTCCCAAGAATGAAATCACCACAATTGCTTTAAGCTCTGTAGGTGTTTTTCAAATTGAGGCATAAACTTTCTCACTATGGCCCTTTTTACACAGACACTCTAACACTGGTAAAATGGGTGTTACATTTTAACACCCGTCTCCACCCACCATCCACCCATGGAGCAATTGGCAGTGGAGTCCGTTGCTCCGTGGGTGGGTGGTGGGTGGAGATGGGGGTTGCGCGGGAGCATGTACGCACCTACACCCACCACAAGTGGTGTTTACACAGATGCCTCCACCCAGCGAAACTAGCCCATGATGTAGGGCTGCAGTGTTTCCCTGTTCCATGTATAATAAAATGTAACCCCCATTTTATCTTGAAAAGAAATCTCTTCATTCACTATTCCAAACACCAAAATACCAGTTTCTTGTCCCAGTGCTCCAAATCTGGGACAAAGGGCAGCTGAGAGGACTATCTTTGCCCAAGACACATACAACTGGATGTTTAACAAAAGTAGGTAGAGCTGTCCTTTAGCAGGGGCAATGGAGTGAGAGTGAATGCTTCCCTCACCTCTTTGGAAAGCTTATTACCAATGTTGAGAAATGAATGGAGCTATTAGGAAATCCAGTTGGAGTGGATAGCTTCAAAATTGTAGCCTTGAAAGGCAATGACTCAATTTAGATTTTTCAGTTATGGTTCTTAGAATCATTGCAAATGAGTAAAGAGGAAGACCTCATCTTCATCGCTCAACACATAATTGAATGAACTATCACCACTTTTCATAGGATTCCTAACTCTGTTGCCATTAGTTTCAGACTTCCAAGACAAAGATAAAATTTTAGCCATGACATAAAATCAAAAGGATATTACTCTTCAAAGATACATAGATCATTGTATTCCAATATCTTGGCTCTTTTAAAGTAAGATTTAAAAAAGCCTGCCCTTTTTCTGTGACATCGTTAAACATATTTATGGAGGAGTTTTTAAAAAAATTATTATTAAAAAAGAAGTCACAGAGCATATTCTGTTTCTTTTCTACAATACATGTGACAAAAGTGGTCTTGGTTTACTCATCAACTGTTTGTACTTTGAGATTTTTTTGAGGGCATATAAGTGTTTTTTGGTTTCCACTGAGATTTACTAAGGAATATCAGCATCATTTCGAATGATTTACCATCAGAAGCATCTGTTTCTGTCTTTACTCAAACCTGAAATTTTATATATCAGCATCTTAAGCATGATTACTCTAATCAATGCCATAAAATATGATTTTTTGGTGGGGAAACTGTGACATAAATTACCATTATTTTGTATAATGAATGCCAATCTTTTTCGTGATATGTGGCTTTGTGACAAATCTACAAAGTCTATTATATTTTTTCCCCCTCTCATTGTTTTTTATTTAGCTTTTTTTTTTTTTACTTGTTAAGATATGTTATAGTTTATTTTTTAAAGGGTCCCAGAAACCTTTGCCATTTATTTAAAAAAAGTTATCAATAGTGGAGTCGATCCCATGTCCTGTGTACCCCGTGTGCACACACGCACATGGGATTGTGGCCACTGTAGGTTGAGTCTACAGGCTTAAACTGCATGTAAGCCTGCAAATGATATAATGAAAGTATGTGAGTCTTGTTTGCAAGAGGGAAGAGGGGACAAGATATGCCCAAAGGAGGAAGTAGACTACGGAAGTACACAGGGGAATACAAACAAGGCAATATTGCTCTGAAACATTCACATTAGAACACCCCCAGAGTAGAAGTCTTCACCCTGATTTTTTTGAGAGGTAATAGCCCTTCGACTCCACCTCAGTCTTCACCTTCATCCCCTTGCTCGTACAAACAGGAAAGGTTAAAGCAAATTAGGAAGTTGTTACGTCCAAATGCTTATTAGAGCAGTACAGCTGGAAGAGTATTTGTTTTCATTTTAATTTATAAAAACCCTTTGGTTTCAAGGGTTATCATAAACAACTACTACCATTTTTGTTTTTGTCCCCTCCACCCCCCCCCATTTTATTTTATTATATAGTTTTTTAAAATCACTGTGCATGTGCAAAATGGCAACCAGACCATTCTGCACATATGCAGCCCTTTTCCAAATGGTGCTGGCAGCGTCAGTGACATTATTGAAAAGGACAGCCAGTCTGCACATGTGCAAAATGGCCACTGAGCATGTTCAGACTGGCTTCCCTTTTAATTTTTTAATTTTTATAATGAAAGTAGATGCTTTTTTTGTTAATTTACGTCCATTTTTGTTACCTTTGTCATCCGTTTTTGTATTTTAATAACTAAAATGAAGGAGACTTCATTAGTTTTAGTAATTAAAATAATGAGAATGAATTGCACACCCCTAAATTGTAATGAGGTTCTTTATGGGGGTCTTGTATACTGAGGACTATATGACTTGAGTCATGCCCCATTGTAAAATGATTAGGGTATCAATTCTGCTATCAGAAGGCTGATGAGAGTTAGTGGCAGGAACAATTTTTTCTTATTAAATGTTTATAGCTAAATAAAGTATATCCTGCTTTGTCTGTAACTGTTTCCTGCACATCAATTGATTGTTGATGTCCAGACTGGAATCATCAAACTAACATCCTCCGAAAGCATTTGCATTTGCACTTACGGGAATCAGATTCCATTTCCTTATATCCTTCTTCAAATTCATATTTGTATGGAGTTGCAGTTTCTCTTCTCAAAACACCAAGTTAAGGACTAACATTCTATTTTTTTTTCTGCTATGTTGAAGTTTTTAAAGATTAGCTGTGTGAAGTTCTGTTCCCTGATATGCATGTACAACGTTTGCAGAAGACATTGGTTCTCTTACATTGACCATTTTCTCACCAGGTTCTAGAAGACAGCAGCCACAATCCGCAAACCACTTAGGTCTTCAATGGGACTACTCCAAAGTAAGTAGTTTGAAGATTGTATCCAAGTTCTATTAAAGAGCAGATTCTTCTTATTAGATAGATCTCAGGGAATACTGTAGAATAGGTTTTGCAAATGTTTGTTTGAATTTGTCACCCATACATGAAAGGAGGCTACAGACACAGAAGTTGGATTAAACTGGCCACAGCTCTTTATTAAACAATATTTTGGCTGTCTGGGTTAAAATATAGGGTAAATTCAGATTTACTGGGCCTGGGGGCCCGCCACGCTGAACCACGGACTGGGATCTGTTTCGGATCCCGGTCAGGAATCAGCCCGGACGTCCTTTAGATGTGCCAGCCTGATTCCTACAGGGATCAGGGAGGGGGTGGGACTGCGCAGGGCGACGTGTGGCCACACAGCCCCCCGCACGCTCCACTGGCCACCCGTCCTCTAGGAGACGGATGGGCGCAGCGACCAATATGGCTGCTGCGCCCGATCCCATCCTGTGGTTGGGAACATGATCCAGCCCGGCTGAAGGTAACAGTCATTACTTGTGGCCCATCCCAGATCGTGGCCAATCCAACTATGGTTGGGGCCCGATCCCACCATGATTCTGGTCCTCCAGGCGGACGGAGGTCCAGAATTGTGGTCATTTGGATTCCCACCACTGATTCACTGGGGTGAACATCTGGCAGGAATCCTTTAGACGTAACGGTACAAATGGCCACCACAGGGGATTCACCGTGGTTGACCGTGGTATCATTGGGTGAAAACAGACATGACGCTAACCACCCTTTAACCACCCTTGGTGGTTATTTATGCATGTTGCAGGGCTGTATTGGTGCCCTATGCAGTCCTGAAACATGCATAAATAACCACCAAGGGTGGTTAAAGGGTGGTTAGCGTCATGTCTGTTTTCACCCAATGATACCACGGTCAACCACGGTGAATCCCCTGTGGTGGCCATTTGTACCGTTACGTCTAAAGGATTCCTGCCAGATGTTCACCCCAGTGAATCAGTGGTGGGAATCCAAATGACCACAATTCTGGACCTCCGTCCGCCTGGAGGACCAGAATCATGGTGGGATCGGGCCCCAACCATAGTTGGATTGGCCACGATCTGGGATGGGCCACAAGTAATGACTGTTACCTTCAGCCGGGCTGGATCATGGTCCCAACCACAGGATGGGATCGGGCGCAGCAGCCATATTGGTCGCTGCGCCCATCCGTCTCCTAGAGGACGGGTGGCCAGTGGAGCGTGCGGGGGGCTGTGTGGCCACACGTCGCCCTGCGCAGTCCCACCCCCTCCCTGATCCCTGTAGGAATCAGGCTGGCACATCTAAAGGACGTCCGGGCTGATTCCTGACCGGGATCCGAAACAGATCCCAGTCCGTGGTTCAGCGTGGCGGGCCCCCAGGCCCAGTAAATCTGAATTTACCCTATATTTTAACCCAGACAGCCAAAATATTGTTTAATAAAGAGCTGTGGCCAGTTTAATCCAACTTCTGTGTCTGTAGCCTCCTTTCATGTATGGGTGACAAATTCAAACAAACATTTGCAAAACCTATTCTACAGTATTCCCTGAGATCTATCTAATAAGAAGAATCTGCTCTTTAATAGAACTTGGATACAATCTTCAAACTACTTACTTTGGAGTAGTCCCATTGAAGACCTAAGTGGTTTGCGGATTGTGGCTGCTGTCTTCTAGAACCTGGTGAGAAAATGGTCAATGTAAGAGAACCAATGTCTTCTGCAAACGTTGTACATGCATATCAGGGAACAGAACTTCACACAGCTAATCTTTAAAAACTTCAACATAGCAGAAAAANGGAGTGAGTGGGAGTTGACAGGGAAATTCAGAGGCTCCGGCCTTCCTCCTCACTCTGCACCCAATTATGATAAGGACTTACTCTCTTTGAGACTTCAAGGGCCCACATACTGTCCTGACGAGCATTTAGTCCAGGGCCCTCCTAGTCAGAGCTTGGTGACATACGAAAGAGTGAGCATGTGTGGGTGAGTGTCAGACCCCCTCCCCCTTCCCCCACTGACACTCACCTTGGTAGGAGCCTCAACCTTCATACATTCCATTCTGTTCCATGTTCCATCCAAATTCTGTGATCTCTCTTTTACCAGTTGGAACCGGACTATCGAGCTCTGACAATGAACAAATGGGGAATAACCACCCAAATTGAAAACTCCTTTAATTGCACAACTTGCACTTTAAAGAGGATGGCACAACAAGGAAGACGGGGGTGGGGGAACCCTCTTTTCCTCTGGGCAGTTTTTCCAGAATCATGAGGAAATTCCTTCCTGGCCAGAATTAAAGTGAATAGCTGAGCCTATAGTACCATTCCAAGCAGGTGGGTCGCTGTGTGATTCATGCCCTTGAGGCAGATTCAGTGCCTATCAAGCGCACCCTGGACAGTGCCTAATATTTTAATTTTATATTTATTTATTACAGTACTTCTAACCTGCTCCCTCCTGCCACACAGCAGCTCGGGGCAGCATACAACAAATAGAAATACAAAGTAATAAAACAATATAAAATAGAAATAATTAAAATTAATTAAAATGAGCAATCATAGGACCAGACTAATCCCCCACACACACCAAAAAAATGCCTCTTCAGGGGCAGCTTCCACCTCCCATCTTCCTGCCATAATTGCCTATATGGCGCAATGACTCCATTTCAAACACAGGCCTCACCCCTTCCCTATTAACCAGTTTCTCCCTTCCCTCCACTAACAGATGAGGAAAGGGTGAGCAGGGAGGGTACTAAAGGTCCTTATTGAGTTCCCCTTGCAGTGTCTCCTTCCTCATTAGTGTGGTGGGAACAATCATCATTCCCCTGAACAGGTCATGGGGGTTGGGGGTAGGAGGAATTGTAAACCATACATGAAAGGGGGCTACAGAAACAGAAGTTGGGTTAAACTGGCTGCAACTCTTTATTAAACAATATATTGGCAGTTTAAAACATAGGACAGGTAAATAACCAACCAGCACAAACCCCGAACCATACCACCACCATACCTTTCCAACAACATGTCCAGTGCCTCAGCTCACTTATCCCAAATGGATATTCCAAACCAATCCAATTTTGTTCAGTTTATTCTGGCATCAGCTCATGCCAGGGCCAAAACATAAAAACATATGCGTATCACAAAAACCATGAACAATACAAATAAATAAAAACACTAAATACTCTCAAATAGAGTTGGGCAAACAGGTCGTGGTTCGGGTTTGGTCGTTCAGTTAGGTCCGGTTCAGTTCGCCTGTTCAGTTTGGCAGTTTGGTCCATTAGCTGTGTTCGGGTTCAGCTGTTCAGTTGTTTGTCCATTCAGCTCGGTCATGTTCAGTTAGGTTTGGACGTTTGAAAAAAGCTCTCTGTGCAAGAAATGATGGCCCCAGACCCATGACGGTGGGTCCTGGGTCTAGAGTGGCAGCTTAAAGATATTGGCCACAGCCCTTCCTGCCTGTAACTTGGCCCCAAAACCCTGGTGGCGGATCCTGGGGCTGGAGTGGCTGTGTGGCGAACCCCCTATGTATGTGCCCCACC
>QEPC01013621.1:134765-173755 GCA_003113815.1 Sphenodon punctatus
ACATACAATATCAATTTGCCATATAATAAAAACACCATGCATGTATTTAGAAGAACCAGGAGCAGTTACTGCGGTACAACAGAGCAGTACACACACACACACACACAGCACCAGCAGTCAGTGTCAGCGTGACCGTTCACAGTCACACAGAGTACAGATACAAACACACACCAGCACAGCACAGTGGCACAGCAGCAGCCTAGTCATATTAGCTAGCTATAGCGGCAACTCCACTCCCTTCACGGAACCGCGATAGACGCTCATTATGCCTGACCTGTCTCTCATATATATGAAATTGGCGGAATGCGGTAAAAGGCCACAGATTAACAATCACCAAATCAGTCAAACACATACATGCTGCAGATGTGGTTTCTTGTGGCGGAACGATCGCAGAATCGTGGGGTACCACGCGGAATTATGCGTGGCGCAACATGGGATGCCGAGGTTGAGGAATGGAATTGCGGTGTGGTAACAGCAGCTGCTGCAACAGCCCTAGAGCCTTCTGAAACACCTGCTGTTCAGGAACAGTGACTAGCTAGAAGGTGTTGGGAAGGGGGGAGGGAATAAGCTTTGTTTCTTTCTGCGCCCGCCTCACTGCAAGTCCCATTGGCTCCGTGAAGCCTAGCCCATGGCCAATCGCAGACTGCAAAGCCAGTGGTCTGAGGTGAAAATGGATGGTGATTGGGCAGGTCGACTGCTACTCCAAGCCTCTCCACCCCTGGTGCCTGGAAGTCAGCTCCTCAGCTGACTCTCCTTCTCTGTCACGTTTTGCCTTCCAGTGACACTTTTTTGCCACCTGAACCCACCCAAACGTGATCCGAACTGATCGAACTGGCGGTCATTTTGACGTTCTGATCTAGTTCGGTTCAGTCAATTCGTGTTCAGATTCAGGTTTGGGTTCGGTCGTCCGATCAGGTCGAGTTCAGCAGCAAACCTACCAGAATGAGATGGAATATATCAATATAACACAACGTATTATATGTGCCTGCCTGCCTGCCTGTGTGCATTCCTGTACCTGCTGCTACCACGTATTGCTTGACTGAATGAAGTGTGCCCAACCACGCACTACTTCTAGTGACATAAATATCATTAAACTCAGATAGGCTGTCATTCCATTGTACCTGAATCAGTCATGCATGCCCATCCCAGGAACCATCAACGAGATTCTGGGACCATCATTCCAGTCACTGGGGGCTGCATTCCATTCCACTGCATCCAGAAGCCCGGTGCCCACACGGCAGCCTGCCTGCCCCCAATAGCCTACTCCTCTGCAACCACCCGCGGATGGATGCCCGCTGAAGCTGCTGGAATTAAAAGCCTCTCCGACCACCAGCTCCTGTCACCTGCTGCCCGCTACCAAGGAGCCTGTCTCTCTTCCTCTCTGGCACACCCACACAGACACAAGCCCTGCCCCTCCTGCTGCCTGGCACATCTTTGGGTTAATACTACCTTAACTATGCTACATGGGGAGCCAGCCAGATGCTGCTGGTAGGGATCGACAAACTGTATGAGATTCTGCCACCTGCCAGCCAGAACTTCAGCACAAAGGGATAAAAGATTGGACAGGTAACGAAGCTCGTAACAACAAATATAACAACTTTTATTAAAACAATTTAAATAACAACAAAACAACAACATTATAAAACCAAAACCAAACATTAAAATTAAACTTAGGAAGGAGGAAACTATTAATCTTAGGGCCTGTCCCCTGGGACTTGGGGGAAAGGCAAAAGGCGGCGGGTCGCAGCACAGGGCTGATGTGCTCTGCCATCTCATAACCGTGGGCCACGGTGAACTCCACAGCCCCTTCCACGTCCTAATGCCACCTGGAGGTAGATTTCCAGCCTCTCCATCCCGGCAGAAACATACTAGGAGTACGCCTCCACCTGCTTCTTCTCCACCTCGAGAGCCTGGAACTTTTCCACCAGGCAGTTCTCCATGAAGCACAAGCCTTAAATCATCTGGCGGCCAGGCCTCTCCACTTCGGCCCAAAAGGCCTTGGCCGCAGCAGACTCCCCGTTGCCCGGGGGACTCCACATTGGGGCTGGAGGAGGGGAAAGGACTTACATGGCATTGTTTCCGGGTTGCCTTCCCCCCCTTCTTCTGGCGCTGATGCTCAGGATCCATGGCCATGCCAGAGTCCTCCTGCCACCTCACCATCTGACCATGGATCCTATCTATATGGGTGATTAGCCCTGATGTAGTCCCCTCCCCTCTCTCTGCCTCTGGAATCTTTTCTTGCAGATCTAAAGGACATAAAAAGGTAGGAACATAAGAAGTGCCATACTTTGTCAGACCAATGGTCTGTATCAAGCCCTGCCTGCATTCTATCTCCACAAGTGTGTGGGTGACCAATCTCTCTCTGTAGGGGACTTCCGTTCCTAACAGGTTATAGAGGGTAATGCATATTGCATATGCATACCCTGCTGTTCCAGCCCCCATGCCTTACCTTACAGACGGTGAACCCGTTCTCCTTATCATACCACCTCCAGACATTGGACCTTGTCTGCTGACTGTCTGGAGGTGGCACTGGTGACCTCTGCCTTGGTGTCCTGCGTGGCGTGGCACCAACACTGGCATCCGATTACAGGAACACATAAACAACACCTAAGTAATATCATGCATTTATGATGATGCCTCTAGTCCTCCCTCCTTGGAGGATAGGGATGGCAACAGGAGATGGTGACCCTGGCTGGCACGTGCAATTAATCCTGCCCTTCTTGGGGTGCTAGGATTGGCAACTAGAAATACCCTTGCTGGGACATGCAAATCCTGCCCTCCTTGGGGTGGTGCTAGGGAGGGATAGCAATATAGAGATCCTGACTGGCATGTGCATATCCTACCCTCCCTGGCATGGTAGGGATGGCAACTGGAAAAACCCTGGCTGGCATGTGAAAATCCTGTCCTTATTTGGGGGTGCTAGGTAGGGATGGCAACTAGAGAGTGGAGACACTTGCTAGGGATGGCTGTCAGGCACATGTTTGGGTGGGGGTACTGCTCATGCCTGACTGCTGGAAGAGCTCCCCCACACTACACTACCCTCTCTCTCTGTGTGGCAGACATCCGCTGCTACCCACTGATTCCCACTGTTTGTGTCTTACTGATGCCCACCACCCACGCACCAACCCGCACGCCAGTGAGCTCACTCTAACGGATAGAGCCTTAAGTTTCTTGTCTTCAAAGTAAAAAAAACTGTATCACTTCCCAGATGTGGGATAGATATATAAATGGACGGATGATCTGCAGAGAGTGATTGCAGATGGGGAAATGAGGAATATATGGGACGATATGTCCAAAAGCTCCAGATCCTTATTGGTAAAAGAGCCTCTTATTAAATTGATCCAAAGATGATATCTCACTCCTGAGAGGATAAATATAATAACACCAGGGTATTCCCCTTACCCGCTGGAGGGGATGTGAGGAGAAAGGCACATACTTACATTGTTGGTGGAGCTGCCTGAGAGTGGAAACTTTCTGAAAAAAATATGGGTCATAGTAAATGAGCAACTTGATTTGAATCTCCCATTTAAGACAGAGACAGCACTGTTGGGAATATATCCCCCCAAAAGTTTGAAAGCCTCTCAAATCAGACTATGCCAAAATTTGTTCTTGGCAGCCATCCATACTATCACCAAGACTTGGAAACACACCAAGGGACTCACCAGACTGGCCTGGCTGCAAAGATTATGGTATATGGTCTCAATGGAACATATAACTGCCAGTCTGGAAGATGAGTTAGATAAATTTTACGAAAATTGTCTTCATGTTGGACAATTTTAACACGTCATATCAAGATGGACAAGTACACTAGCATGATGGGCCTGAAGGAAATATACTAAGTAGCCTACTTGGAAAGGGGGAGGGGGAAGAGATAGAAAGGGGAGGGGAGGGGGGACATAAAAGAGGTAAAGTGGAAATTTGGGGTTATCCACGTAAGATGTTGTAAAACAGTATTGTTTTGACAATGTAAGGTATCGCAGTCATCTAGGTGTGTCGCTGAGAAAGGATGGCAAAAGAATGTATACAATGTAAAAGGAATGTATTGTAAATGGTTATTGATACTATAAAAAATAAAAAATATATTAAAAAAAAAAGTAACAAAAAAAAGTTTACAAACCTGGCAGCAGTAGAAGCACCACCTGTGCCCGCTGACTCTTGCTCCTCCTCCACCATCAAAGGTCCAGCAGCAGCGGCAGGAGGGACCTCTTCCTCCACCACCGGCTCCACCACCTTGACCTTCCCCCAGGCCCGGCGTTTAATGGTGGTCACTTTCTCCATTTTTTAAAAAAAAAAACAAGCAGCCAAAACCAGAACACACAGTCACTCACCACACCAAGACTCACAACCAGCCAAAACAATACAGCCAAACCAAACACAAACAGGCAAAACACATGAACCAGCCAGCCAGCCTGCCAAACACACTCTCTCGCCACACAGCACCGCATGCACTCGAATTTCCGGTTTCCGGAGCGATCACAGGATCTTGTAATACCTTTTCCCGAACGTCCGAACTGAACAGTACACAACCGACCCAAACGCCCAAACCCAAACTGGGCGACCGACCCGAAAGCCTAAACCAAACGCCCAAACTGAACCAGACCGAACTGAACGACCGAACCGCGATCTGTTCGCACATCCCTATTGAACTGGGAGGGGAAGGACCTGATGGATGTATCTCTGGCCAATGAGCAGTACAAGCAGGTCCCAGCAGTTGAATGACACCCTGTGATTCCTCAATGCCTCTGCCTCCTAGAACCAATCCATAGGGCTCTGGGGGAGGGCACTGCAACCCTTTATACTGAGCAGGGCTGGACTGTTTACGTGCTACAGTTAGCTCTCTTGCTTTGTCAGGGTGCGTTTGCAGAAGCTGGTGCTTGGGTTATATGCAAATATATTCGTTCTCTACCACCCAATTCTTATTCCTTGCTCTTACATTTTACCTTTTTCCTTCCCCTAATATATATATTAGTAGAGTATAGATATAGGGTGTTTTTACACACACATTTCTCCTGCATGTTTGTTGTTACATCCTGAACTTTTTGTGTGTCTAAATCACTCACTCAGATCGTAAACATCTGGCTCTTTGAACTTCTGCATACAACTTCTCCCAGAATTTTTGTGTATAAAAAATTCTCCTGGTAAACTGCTTTGCTCCAGGCAGCAGTGGTCATTTGGTTTCCATGGCAGCCCCTCATGTCTACAGCTGCAGCTACTTTATACTCAGGGCAGTGTTTGTGTGAAGAATACATCCAGGAACTTCCTCAGGGCAGTGTTTGTGTGCGAAGAATGCATTCAGAACTTACTTGTGGACTTGTAAACCCAAAAGATTGAAAAACTAGCACTTTAAGGTGTGTGTAAAAAGGCCCATAGAATACAGATAGATTAGAGATCGTAGATACATACATCTGAATTTTCTATTTCCCTTCCCCTGTCTGTATCCCCCCTGTCCATATATTATATATATATTAATTGTAAATATATATAGATTACATATTTTGATTCGAGCCTGTTTTATTATATATATTAGGATTATAGTATAGGAATACTTTGTATTAAATGTAGTTTGGGTTTATCTTAGGTTTAGATTATATTATATAAATAAAACTACATATTGTGTACAGTATATTTGTTTGTTTATTTCGGAATCAGCTCTCGCCTTAGCAAAAAAAAAAAAAAGTTTGACAGTACATAAAATTTAAATATATAGCAATAAAACACTTTAGTTATACAAATAAGTTAATTTACAAACTTATTCCAATCACAAATTCCAAATTCAAAATAAAACTCAGGCTTCCCTACACAATGGTAACCTGGAAGCTAAGGCCAACAACAACTATAGATGTTCACATTTATTCCCAGGACAGGTAGTAGCAGTTTCAGCGCTACGATGTCAGTTGGTATGGAATATTCCCTATCTTACTTATTATTTGTAATACACAGCATCTGCCTTTCTTTAGTGGCCAACCAGATGTAAGTTGCCACTACCAGTATTTCCTCTCTATTTGACAAAATTAGAAGAGTTTTGAGGAAATCTTCCCACCCTAATTCTCTCGTATCATCCCAGAGTGGTATTAACCAAGATTCTCTTATTTGGTGGTAGTAGGTGCAATGCAGCATAACATGCTCTATCAACTCTACTTCTTTTAAGCTACAAGTGCATAAGCAAGTATACTAAGGCGTTTTTTCCATATCTTCCTTCAGTAACTGCTGTCTTAATCTGGTGGAATCTTAATATAGTAAAACTCTTAGGTAGAATTGAGCTTGTTACTAATGAAAGATAAGGCTCAAGTAAAAATACTTGCTTAACTTGAGCCAGCCATGGGGCCACCTTCCACTGGCTCACAATAGCTATATCTTCTTTTTTGGAAATATCTTTAATCCTCTGGGATATTTCCTGTTTAATTGTGCCTATGGGTTTCCCCCAAAATGATCTAAAGGTGAAGCCCAAATCATGTAACAGAATAGATAAATAGCTCAGCCAGGGATACGTTCTCACACCCAGGTGCTCTAGTTGTTCTAATAAACATTGCGTCATTAAGGCATATACCCCACCTGGTATACTATTTCTCACTCCTAAGGCTCTACACAGGAACCGATTTTGAGCCTTTTCAATTTTTTTAGGTTAGGGAATGGAATAATTTCCATTCCAAAAGATGCCATATCCTGAATCTTTATACTATATGACTGAAGAATAATGGAGATTGGTACTCCCTTTGAAACATTCACTGCTTTTAAAATTAGCCGTGAAGTTCTAGCTACTTTTAAGACCCTAGTTTTAATATGGTGCGTCCATGTGCCTGTATTTGAAAAGGTAATACACAAGTAAACATATTTGTTTACTGTCAAAAATTGTTTACCCTTGATTACCCAGTTTGCTCTTGGGTTCCTAGCTCCAACAACCATAATATGGGAATTATCAACATTTACACTTAGGCCATTTACATCACAATAATTCAGCAGTTTCTTAATCAAAGCTTTCAGGTCCGTCTCTGTTTGTGAAATTAGGACCACATCATCGGCAAATTGCAATAGATGTAAGGCATATGGTTTTACTTTTGGTGGATAACTTTCTCCCTGACTTAAACACTGAACCATATCTGCTACAAAGAGATTAAACTGCAGAGGGGCCAGTACACAAACTTGCCGGATTCCGCGCTTAACTGGAATGGGTGCACTAAGTTCCCCATTCCTACCGAGTTTGACTTGGACCTCATTATTAGAATGAATTGTGGCAATAAGGGCTAGTAACTCCAAGTTGATCCCCTGTCTCTTCAATTTTCCCCACAATATATTGTGGAGGACAGAATCAAAGGCTTTCATAAAGTCTATAAAGCCGAGATACAGCTTTCCCTTTCTAATTTTGGTATATTTAAAAATTACATGGGCTAAAATAAAACAACAGTCCAATGTTGAGTGGTTCTTACAGAATCTGAATTGTTCCCTCGGAATAATTTTCTCTTCTTCTACCCATTTTTCTATGTGATATAATAATGTCTTGGAGTAAAGTTTACTAGTTACAGACAACAAACTAATTGGTGTATAACATGCTGGGTTATAACTTTCCCCTTTTGTAAATATTGGGGTTATCCAGCTACAACCCCATGCTCTGGGAATTCCATTTGACTTATTAATCTCCTTAAATAGTTTCCTCAATATTTTTGCCCACCAATTTGGCACCATTTTCAATAACTCGGCAGTAATGTAGTCCAGACCAGGTGACTTGTTATTCTTTAGAGCTATAATCAGATTTTTAATTGTTCCCACTGACAGACAGAGCTCATGCGAATCCACATTGGGGACTTTTAATTGCTGAGTAATGACATCATCCTGATCTATCAAGGGCTTCTCATAAAAGCTTCCCAGTCAGCACTAGATATTAGTGGGGGAGGATAGGATGCACAGGGTTTTATTATATTATTCTAGATTTTCCAGAATCTCCTGTGCAATAGGTAACGTTTGCATGAGGTTGAGAGAAGATTTTCTATAAAGCATTCCAACATCCCGGAGTATTTTCCGTTCAAAGATTCTTCTGTGTAATCGAGTCAGTTATCTTCATATAGGATTTTGATCTTATCCATCTGGTAAATTTCAATGAACAACTGGGTATTACACTGTTTTAGTTTCTGATGGAAATAAATTGACTCAGGATTGACAGAGTCCTAGTTTACAATTTAGGACTCTTATACTGAGGCTTAGAAGGACACGGTCACTTTCAGGCCTAACTCTAAGTTGGAGGTTCTTGATCTTCCCCTATGAAGCAGCTTCTATTAGTATATAATCGATAACACTGCTACCTTGTGGTCCCAGACATGTAAAATCTCCTTCTAGATCATCCTGGATTCTACCATTTAAGATCATAAGTCCTAACTTGCAAAGGAGACTAACCTACATATTGTGTACAGTATATATTGTGTGCAGTTCTTTCTGTATCACAATGAGAAGGGGAAGTAGTTCAACTGCTGACAAGTCTGGGGCAGGTGGCCCTGGTAGAGGCTGTGGCCATGGTGCATGTGGGCAAGTTGGCAAGTCTGCCAGTGCTGACACTTTTTAAGGACATCCCAGCCCTTGGCAGCAACATGAGCAGCCATTATTCTCATTCTCCCCCAGTATTTCTATGAATAGCAGCAGGGCATCCTCTCCCATGCTGTGATGTGGTAGCAGAAGCAGGAGCAGGAGCAGGAGCAGGAGCAGCAGCAGCAGCAGGAGCAGCAGTAGCAGCAGCAGCAGCAGCAGCAGCAGCTTCATCACGGGTGTCATGGAGCTGGGAAATGAGGGGAGTGTGGAGGAGGCAGAGGAGACTCCGCCTCATGATGCTCCTCCTGTGGCCCCATTGGGGACAGATTCAGTGGCCCCCAGCAGCAGTGGCACAAAGAAAACAGGGTGCCCCAGGGGGTCTGTGTGGGACCTCTTCAGGCCAGTGAGGGCAGGTGACACCAGCGAGGTGGCCTGTGTTCACTGCTGGAAGGTGGTGAAGAATGGGAATAAAAGGGCAAACCTCAGCAACACCGGGATGTTCTCCCATCTGAGAAGCACTAATTGGGCTAAGATGCTGGAACTGAAAGGGAAGTTAGGCAGTGTGGACAGGAGTGGGTTTCCAATCACTTCTGCAGTGAGCACACCCTCCTCCTCTGCTCATGGCAAGAGGAATGAGGCATAGCACCCGCCCATATCTCAAACCATCTGTGAGTAGCAGCAGCAGTGTTAGGGCACTCTGGAGGAGCTGGGGTTTGGACAGTTCTGACATGGAGGGTGTCCTTCAGCTGCAATCAAAATCACCAGGCAGGTGGGGGAAATGATTGCACTGGATGACCAACTCTTCACCATAGAGGAGAACCAAGGATTACACCAGCTGGTGGCACTGCTTGTGCTCAAATACCAGATGCCCACAAGCACCACCTTCAGAAGGCAGGTGGTGCCCTCCATGTACCAAGCATCTACGGAGTGGTTGAGGTAGCAACTGCCCAGGGCAGGTGGGGCAGTTGTGCATTTTACAATGGACATTTGGAGTATGTCCATTGTATGTCCTCCCACCCCCATTCTCATTTGGTTTGTTGTGGGTTAAGTTTACTTGCTCAGCTGGTGGACCAATGTGTAGAAAGTAGAGGAGCATACCCAGGTGACTGGACTCCTCTGAAGGGAGTGAACTCCAACCCGTGCAGAGTCTGAAAGCCCCAGGAGTCGGGAACTCAGCTCTGAGGGAGGGAACAAGCAGACCCTTGAACAGAGTGTGTTAAGTTTGTTGTTTTAGTTTTAATTTCGGGCGGGGAAAGTGTCAAAATTGGGCTACCAAAGCACTTTCACCACCTGAGAAGGTCAGAGCTGAGCAGGGAAGCTCGCAAAAGAGGTCTTGAAGCAGAAGGGAAAACTAAGCAGCAGCTGAAGCAGCTGATCTGGGAATTTTAAATGAGCACAAATGGAACGGGGGCAGCGAATCCCCCTCCACCAAATTCCCCTCCATCCGACCAGCAACCAGGAGATGGAAATGCTCTGCCAAACGTACCCCAAAACCCCCTTTCAGCTGACCATCATCCAGGGGGACAAGGTTCAAACCCTGAACTCGAGATGGCCAGAATAAGAATGGACAAGGAGCTCAAATTAGAGCAAATGAGAGCAGACAAAAAGGAAAAAGAACAACAAACGCAGTTTGAACTTGAGAAAATAAAACAGGAAGAATGAGAGAGGGAAAAACAGAGAGCGAGAGAGAACATCAACTTGCTCTCCTCAAAATGCAGATATATATATATATATCTGCATTTTGAGGAGAGCAAGTTGATGTTCTCTCAAGTTGATGTCCCCGACTCCTGGGGCTTTCAGACTCTGCACGGGTTGGAGTTCATTCCCTTCAGAGGAGTCCAGTCACCTAGGTATGCTCCTCTACTTTCTACACATTGGTCCACCAGCTGAGCAAGTAAACTTAGGGCATTTGGCAGGCAGGGATAGGGAGTAGGGGGTTGATGGGTGTTTGGTGTAGGAGTGTGATGGGGGACAGGGGGGTGGGGAAAAGTTGGAGGTTTGGGAAGTTTTTATGCTATTTTTATATATATAGTTTTTATGCTATTTATATATATATATATATATATATATATATATATATATATATAAAATAGCATAAAAACTTCCCAAACCTCCAACTTTTCCCCACCCCCCTGTCCCCCATCACACTCCTACACCAAACACCCATCAACCCCCTATTCCCTATCCCTGCCTGCCAAATGCCCTACAAAATAGAAAGGTCTTGCACTGCCTCCTGAAGATGCCCAGGCTCAGGCTCAAATGAACCTCAGGATGAAGGGAGTTCCATCGCATCGGGGCATCAGCCATAGCTGCCAGTCATGGTGGCCCCCAGGCTAGGTTGGCCATGCAGGAATAGATGTACTAGCCCACTGTGGTCCACTTTGGCCCACTGTGGCAGGGCTTAGTTGGGCAGGGCTTAGTCTGGGCTGTGACCTTCAAGATTTAGGTCACACCCTGATTTAGCTGACAACACAGCTCGGCGCAATCCTGGGTCAACATCAGGTGGTGCCTGCACACATGTGCAGGTCAGTTGCGAGCGACAGTGGGTCAAAGAAGCGGGCCAGAGCGGGCCAAGGTCACATCTGTTTTTACCCAGAGGCAGTCCCAGAAAGCTGCCAGCCTACAGAAAAATTACCCAATTGTTCACTGGATGAGCCTGCCCTCTTCCCATCTCTCTTTTTCTCAAAGCTTGCTTTCTTTGGGCAGGAGAATCGTATGAGTTTGAATGCTGGTGAATCCTCTGTTGCCTGTTTTATTAATATCTCCAGGGCCTTTTGTGGGAATAATGTCTCATAAAAAGTCAGAAAAAAAGTGTAACTAGTATTTAAAAATGCCTTTTGAACAGGCATTTTCATTGCCAGTGTGCAAGCAGTGATTCAGCTCCTCATCACTTGACCTGATCACATCAGAGAAAACACAGCATCTCTCCATTGAACTGGTCATGTTGTTAGTGCCACTGATTTGTAAGCATAGAAAGCCAGAGGCAAGATTTTTGCCCTTATGTAATTAAAATCCATAAGTGCTTTTGCGGTGTCAGGAGGAAGTAGCTTTTTTACATTCCTGGACTGAGAGGAAAGTACTTTCTCTTTTACAAGAAACAAACAAACAAGTCCCTAAAGCATGGATCTCTTTAACCTTGGGGCACCCCAGGGCTGCTTGTTTTAAATGCATCCGTTGTACCTAAAAGGAAATAATTAAATATATATATATATATATATATTACTCCAGAGATCTTGAATAGCAAATATCAGCTTAGAGCAAAATTTCATGACTCATTTATGAACCCCTAAAATGGGTTCTAACAAAAATGAGCACAAGCCTTCATTAAAACGAGTTTGATTAAGTTTGCATGTGTAGTTTTCAAACTGCAGAATAGCTTATGTAAGAAAGCACTTGCTGAACATGCTATTTTGTTGAATTATTCTGGCAGAGCAATTGAATTACATTACTTTACTGAACAGGAGACTAGTTAAGAGCCTTCTGATCAGAAATTCCTGTTTTCAGTGATTTATTTCTTGACAGTTAGAGCTGAAACAAATATTCAATGCTACTACAAATATCCAAGAAATTCTCCTTTGATTCAGGATCAATGAAAAAGATATGAAGCACTATTCTCATTTCTACTTCATTTGTGAATTTTGGGTATTTCTTTCAGAAAGTCTATTCCAGTTTTTCCAATTATTTTGGCTGTTTCTATATTTTCTGTATTTTGTTATTATTCCAGAAGAGAGCATTAATAATCCTGAAATGACTGTTTGAAGCCCTGTAAATTACTGAGCAAAGTTCTGAATTGACAAAATAAGTGAAGCATCTAAAATGAAATGCCTAAAATAGTATATATGTAAATATCTATTTGGGTGAAAATATTTAGTCAGGTAGATATAAAAAAATTTTGAGGAATATTCACAAATATGAAATTAGTAATTCATTTCAGTATGAGTGCTGAAAGTTTCCATTATATGGGAACTTTCTTCTTGGTTTTATACATCTTAACACTCTTGTAAGTAACATTGTTAAATATGCTCCTAAGTATGCACACATTTTGAACCTTCTGTATATTCCTGTAGGCCAGGAATGGTCAGATGATGCATGGTGCATGTGATCCACTTGATCCAGGTGACAACCTCAAGTGATCTCCCAGGACCCCTCCCACTGGCTGCTTCTGCACTCCAGGTCAGGACCCCTCCATCTAGCTCCCATCTCAAGGGCAACTCAGCAACGGGTTTCAAGATTGGAAAAGAGCACTCCACTTCTTTCACACTGGAGGAACTCCCTTAGCCCACCACTGAGGTGCCGGTCCCTCTCTCTATCCCAGAGACAGTCTGAGAGGATGGTCACCCTTGATCTAATGGAGACTGGCTTGTAATCTACCAGGAGTTTATTGTCTACCTGTTGGCCACCCCTGCTGTAGAATAAAGCAGCAGATTATCGTTAGTGTATTGCTTTGTTTCCTGGATGCTTTCAGCTGAGAGGTATCTCTAGGCCTCCACTGTGATTGCTAAAGTCATCTCAATGTTGAGTTTGGGGATTTTAATAGCTCCTCTTTTTAATTATTTCAGTAAAGCTGCTTATGAGTTTAAAATCATTCTTCATCAGTTGAAAGAACATAACATGAGAGCCGCCTCACTGAGTCAGATCAATGTTTTATCTAGTCCGCTATCCTGACTCTTTAGCCTGTACTGGATTCTTCATACAAAGCCACACAGCAGTTAGGGAGATCTATTTCCCAGTTGTTCGTCTCCATCTTTACATAATCAGAGGTTTAGAGAAATCCCCAAGCACAAGGTTGCATTTCTTAACCAACTTGGCTAATAGTCACTGTTGGCCTTACTCTCCATTAATTTATTTAATCTAGGACACTGCTGAAACCAATTAATTAATTGTTTGTGGTCACTGTTACTTACAGGCTAAACTATAACTATTTCCAGAATCAACTCCTGTGGTTTTTTTGGAAGTAAGAGTAGCCTTTCCAGCTTTTCAAAAAAAGCAATTATGTAGGCTTTCTTCTGTAAACTTTTTTTCAGTGACATATGTTATATTAATAGTGTGGTAGCTGAAATCATCAGTTAAGTATTATTAAAATACCTGCAGTCTTCCAAGAAGGCACTGGAACTGATTTTTATTTTTTTTAAAAAAAAACCTCTAGCCTTTTGACCCTACTTAAACACTAGTATGAAACCACCACATTTTTTGTTCTGTACATTTAGCAAAACCATGACATTTTGATGCATTCACTAAAGGTGCAATTTTTTCTTAACAAGCTCTAATGTTGGATTGGATGTACTTTCCAAGCTGCTTGCAGTTAAGTAGTGTAAGTCATAGCTGCACTCCAGGTTCCCTGTGACTGGTGAATTAACACTTTATCAGGCATGTTGCCAGCCTTATCATAGTTCAGACATATTTATGGAAGCCCCATAACTGCTTCTGCAGCATTTATGCAGGTTATAGAGGAACCTATCTTTAGGTCTCCAGTAATCCATTTATATCATAAGAGTCAAGGATTCCATTTGGTGAAGGTGTCTAGATGTAGCTTTTCAGGTATCCCACAATCTTACAATCAATGTGAATTATCATATCATATCATATCATATCATATAATACTGAAACAAATTATTCTATGCACTCAAACTAATTAAGTTTGGTTTTCTAAGTAGGGACAAATGCAAGAAAATGCCAGATAGCACCTTTAAAGACTAATGGTAATTTTAGATGTGACAGGCCTGGAGATCCATTTCAGATCCCAGTCAGGAATCAAGCCGGCCAGCCGGCTTTTAGCCGTGCCAGCGTGATTGTAGAGGGGGAGAGGGGCGGGGCTGCACGGGGAGGGAGCGGGGCTGCACGGTGCGACATGCGGCCGCACAGCCCCGCCCCCTCGCACTCCCCTGGCCACCCACCTTTCGGGAGACGGGCGGGTGCACCAGCCAATCCTGCTGCTGCACCCGATCCCGGACTGTGGCCAGGACCACAATCAGGCTGAGCTGTAGGTAACAGACGTTACCTGTGGCCCATCCCGGATTGTAGCCAATCCTACCACGATTGGAGCCCGATCCCACCCCACTTTCGGACCTCCAAAAGTGTGGTCAATGTGATTCCCACCAGGTATTCACTGGGGTGAACATCTGTCGGGAATCCCAACAGATGTTATGGTATGAACGGCCACCACAGGGGATTCACTGTGGGTGACTGTGGTATCGTAACATCTGAAATTACCCTAACTGGTCAAAGGGGACTTCAGCATACATGCTGACACCAGTCTCAGCGGTGCGGAGCATGAGTTCATGGCCTCCATGGCAACCATGGGCCTGTCCCAAATTGTCAATGGTCCAGTGCATGATGAGGGACATACCCTGGACTTGATTTTTTGCACCGGCCTTGAGGTGGGGGATTAGTTGATGGGGAAGGTCAACTTGTAATGGACGGATCATTACCTCCTGTGAGCACGTCTCCTGGCGCATGTCTGCCCCTGGTGGGGTGTAGAACCGATTTGGATGTTTCACCCCCGGAGACTAATGGAACCCGAGAGGTTCTGAAAAGCTCTTGGGGAGTTACCCTCTGATCTTGACGACTGCCCACTTGATGACCTCGTGGCTTTATAGAAGACCAGGCTGTTTGAGACCATCGACCAGATGGCTGCAAGGTGTCCGTTCCCTCAGCAAAAGCTCCTCAGGCCTCCGTAGTTTATGGAGGGCCTGAGTTTGCTGAAGCGGGATGGTGGTGGTTGGAGTGACAATGGTGCCGTTCATGTGTTTAAGCTGACAGATTGCAGCATAGAGCCAGCTTACGTGCCTATGTTGTAGCTGTAAGGGGAGCAAAAAAGAAGGTTTTTGCTGCCTGTATAGCCTCTGCAAAATTTCGTCCAGCAGAGCTTTTCCGGGTGGTGAGGGGGTTGGTCGGTTTTTCCTCCACCTGAATTGGAGGTATCTAATGCCCACTGTGACATGTTTGGTGATTATTTTGCAGAGAAAATCACTCGGATTCATCATAACTTTGCTGCTGCACTTATTTAAGTGGGTGAACCAGAGATTGTGGAAGCCCTGCCTTGTCCGGTTTTGTGGGATCAAATTCAGTTGGTGTCATCTGCCGGGGTGGGGGATGTTCTTGGGGCTGTTAGTGCCACCTTTTGTGGACTTGACCCATGCCCATTGTGGCTGATTAAGGCCATCCAGGAGACGGTGAAGCCACTGCTGGCAAGGGTGCTCAATACCTCCCTTTGGGAGGGCAGAGTGCTGCGCTGCCTCAAAGAGGTGGTGGTGAGGCCTCTACTCAAAAAACCATCAGTTGACATTGATTTCCGTGACAGTTATCAGCCAGTTTCTAACCTTCCCTTTTTTGGGAAGGTTATTGAGCGGGTGGTGGCCCAGAAACTGCAGGTGCATATATACCACACTGGTTATCTGGATCCCTTTCAGTTCAGTTTTCCTCTGGGCTATGGCACAGAGACTGCACTTGTGGCCTTGGTCGATAACCTTCACCGTGAATTAAATCAGGGTCATTTGACCCTGCTAATTTTGTTAGTTCTGTTGTCTGCTTTTGATACTGTTGATCATGAGATGTTGTTGACTCGCTTGCGGGATTGAGCTGGAGTGGGCAGGATCATTCTTGACTGGTTCCACTCCTTCCTGGCTGGGAGAACTCAGCATGTGATGCTTGGGGATTGTTCTTCATCTCCACAGGACCTCACTTATGGTTTCCTGCAAGGTTCTATTCTCTCCTTGTTCTTGTTCAACATGTATATGCAGTCACTTAGCGAGGTCATGAGATGGCATGGGGTGCAGTGTCATCAATATGCTGATGACACCCAACTCTACCTCTCATTTTCATCTGACCCAGACCCAACAGTCTCAGTGCTTACCCGATGTCTGGCAGCTATTGGGGATTGGATGAGGGTGAGCTGACTGAAACTGAATCCCAACCAGATGAAGGTGATGGTGGTGGGAAGGGCAGTGGATGTGGCTGTTTCCATCATTGATGGGATCGCCCTCTGCTGTTATCCCAGGTTCATAGTTTGTGCGTGCTTCTCAATCTTCAGCTCCTCCTGGATTTCCAGGTGGGGGCTGTGGCGAGGAGTGTGTTTCACCAAATACATCTGGTGCAACGACTACAGCCATGTTTCAGATAGTGACCTGACCACCATCATCCATGCTTTCATTACCTCGAGATTGAACTAGTGTAATGCACTCTACATGGGGTTACCTATGGTGATGGTCCAGAGACTGCAGCTAGTGCAGAATGCTGCAGCCCATCTCCTTACAGGGACGGGTCGCCATGAGCACATTACATCAGTACACCAGGATCTGCACTGGATGCCCATAGTCTTCCAGGTCTGACTCAAGATATTCGTTTTGACCTATAAAGACTTATATAGCCTTGGCCCAACTTACCTGTGGGAACGCTTCACTGTCTGCACTCTGGAGCGGTCTCTGCGGTCCACTGGGGTTACCCTTCTTGAGGTCCCCCGTGTGGCCCGGGGGGCACTATGGAGAGGGCATTCTTGGTGGCTGCACCTGGACTGTGGAACTCCCTCCTGGTGGAGGCCTGGGTTGACCCGGATCTCCTCTCCTTCCGTAGCAAGTGTAAAACCCGACTGTTCTGGCTGACCTTTGGTGAGGGACATGGGGTGTAGGGTGGAATGGGGGGAGGGGGAGGTTTGGTTTGTGCCTTCCCTTTTATTGTATTTTATGGTTTTATATTTTTAATATGTTTTAATATTATAAGCCACCCCAGACTGCTTGGAGCAGAAGGGGTAGGGTATTAAATAAGTAAATAAATAAATAAATAAATAAAACTTTGGTAGGTGATAGTTTACTTCATCAAATGCTATCAAGATGCTACATTTTCAGATGCTAAGGGATGAGGGGGGGGTAAATAATGATCAAAGTCAACAGAATTGTTTAGCAACAAATACACTTATTGTTAATATATCTAGGGGACCTACTTATCTTTTGGCCTTTTGGCCTTCTACCATATTTGCTTGAAATCAGTCTGAACTCACAAGTTATCAAGACTCCACAAAGCTCAGTATAGGTCGGTAGGATTGGGGGCGGTCTGTAGAGCTAAAATGGGTGCTAAATTTATTATCTGCAAGTAATATCTGGATTTCCGGGTAGCCCTACAAATACCTGACCTGTATTCACAATCTAAAATGAAAGAGGTGAAAGGAATATCCAAATATAAAGATGTAACTGTCAGATTTGCTGCTCCAATCTGTATCCAATCCATTGTGTCAGATTAGACCATTTGACTTAGTGGTCTTCTGTGTCCTGTTCTACCACCAGAGCTATAGGAAAATAGTTAGCTGCAGTGTTTCATTCAATCAGAAGGGGGAAAATTCGCCATAGTGCCTTCTTGTTATATTTTTTAACAAAATGAAGTCTCCACCTATAATGGCCATAACTGATGTAGGATGTAGCCTGAGCGGTGAGATCCAAAGTATTTGTCAGATGGTGGGTTGGATAGTTCATATTTGATGGGTGTGCCCATTTTGAAGGGTGCTCATTTTAGCTCTGGTTCCTTCATAGGAGCCCATCCTGTCAGTCAATCAGAAAATTTTATTTGATAGATATTAGGCTGTTACAAAATTAAAACAATAACAATAAACAAATAAAAGTGATGCAAACATCTTACTATAATATGCCCAGAGTAGCAGTAAAACCAAGGTAGGGTTTACTTTGCCAGTGGCGCTACAACAAAAGAAGTGACCCCCTAATCCTGGCAACAAAAAGAACAAACATTGCAACTTCGTAGATTACCTTGTGGTTTTTGCTTTCCAACAAAAATAGTCCAGCCTGGCTCCCCCTAGTCCCACCTCTAGCCCCTTCCCCAAGGCACTACTGTCCCTGTGTTTGGAGGTGGAAGGCCCTACTGCTCTCAGGGCACAGGATCAGTAGAACCTTGCTGCTGCTCCGTTTTCCTCCCTTCTCCTTACCCCTTGTCAACACCACCACCAACATTGGGGGGGTCAAGCCCCAACACTGAGCATCCACCAGACAGTTAACCTGGTGAATGTGAAGAGTGATGTCCACCTCTATGCATGTGCTGGATTGGGAGTCAGGCACTGCAGTGGTAAAGGGAGGAAGGAGTAAGCAGCATGCAGTGGCAGGCAGCTCGGTGGCAGTGTGGGGGCTAAAGGGGCACAACCTGCCCTGTCCTGATGAATGAGCCACCACTAGTTCTTACTAAGATGTTTTTCTAATATTTTTAAAAAATCTACATTGCTTAAATTTAAGCCAATTCCCTCTTGCTCTGCCTTCTGTGAAAGGGGAGAACAAGTGTTCACCATTATTTTTTGTTGCATTGTTTCAGACGTTTTAAAATTGCTATCATGCCCACCGCCCCACTAGTCTTTTTTGCACTAGCTGTTAGTAACTTAAGCTAATTTCTTTTAGGATTAAATTTTTCCTTGAGTTGCCTGAGCAAAGGAGCTAACATATTGCTCTACACCCATCCCTCCTGTTTTTTGAAGTTTGAATAAATTGGTTTTGCCCTTTTAGAGTTATGCACATTGAAGTACATGGAAAAAAATGCCATATGTTCCCATCAGAAAATTTGCACTGATCTCCAGCAACCCAACAGCAGCTGAAGGCAGAACTATTAATCTTGACTTGTTTTGTAGATACCATGGAGATCTAAGGCATCATTGAGATCTACGTTGGGAGAAAATTGGTTTAGTAGTTTAAAGTGATAACCATATTAACAGAAAAACATTGATGCTAGTGCAGTAGAACGTTGCTTTTCTACCTCATTTAAAAAAAAAAATAATCAGAGGAGCTGGAGGAATTTACACAACTGGAGTCATTAATCTACTTTAAGTTTTAAACAATTTACATTTTAGATGGTCTAAAGTTTTGAGATTATTTTAGTATTTGTGTTGGGAAGAGTTTGAAACATTATGAAACAGGATAGATTTTTTATTACTTTATAACATGTTTTGTTAGACTTGTTGGAAACGTTGAAGTTCACGAGGGTCAAACCTTTTTCGTTTTCCTGGTTTTCTGCTATCTTTCATCTTGTACAGGAAAAATAAATGAAAGCTGGAGTTTAATCCTCTCCCGTTGTCATCATCATCGTCATCATCATCATCTTTATTTTTATATGGTGCTCCACTGCCATGGCACTCAGAGCGTGTTGTTTACATACAATAACTTTACACAACTTTTAATCCTCACAACAACCCTGTGAGGTAGGTTAGGCTGAGAGAATAATGCGATTGGCCTAAGGTTGCCCAATGAGTTTCTGGCTAAGGTGAGACTAGAACCTAGAAACATTTTGTTTAGTAGTATTTTATACCGAGCAGTTAGCATTTGATTTGCAAAGCCTTCAATGACTACATGAGGTGGAACTGGAAGGAACGACTTGTGCATTGGACTAAAACTCAGAAGGTCTCTGTTTAATTCCTAACTCTGCTAAACATTTCCTGTGTGACTTTAAACAAATGACAAAGACTGCAGTTTCGAAATCACTTATGATTTCATGACCAGCCCAGCTGACTCTCAAAACTTCTTACTTATAAGTTGATGTCAGTGAGACAACTCATGAGTAAGTGATTTCATGAATGGGGACTTATCAAATCTCTTTGTCTGATCCACTTTCTGTAAAATCAGGATAATACTTCCTTTGTCAGTACTACCTATTTAGTTTCTGATTGTAAATCCAGAACAGAAGCTATGGGTGCTTTTAGATGGACATGAAGATTGCCTGCACCCAGAGCTGCTCTGGCAGTGCACCCCCATGTCTGCCCACTTCCTGCCTGCTATGGGTCCCATTCACTTTAGATAGACTTGGCAGGTTCCCAAGCCCACAGTCCTCCAATGCGATCTGCCCCACACACACATGATAAAGTTGTGGGTAATTGCCCAACACTCTAGTCTGGCACCTGCAACTCTATGGTATTTTTTGGACCAATGGCCAGCTGGTAGTCGAGTTGCAGCATGTGTCTGCCCATCACATAGACCACAGCTCCACTTTCAGCCAGTGTCCCAGGTTTGGCTGGTCCACTCCACCAGCAGTGTTCCAGGATGTTCCAGAGCACTGCCGGCAGGACTGCCCTAGAGCAGGTGCAGCCTTCTTCCCTTGCACATCTGGAGGGGTGCTTTTAAACAGACTGGCCAGGGGTGAAGCAGGCTGGTACAGGCAGAACTGGGGCAGCCATCCATGTAAAAGCATGCTATATAAAAAGCACGCTATGTGTTTGAAAAGTGTGTAGCATGAGGTGGCTCTGATCTTTGATGGTTGGGATGTATATCTGTAAAAAAAAATGAGGAGGAGAAGAAAAAGTTAGTATTATTGAATTTAATAAATCCCCATATGTTGGGAATTTCTGGGTTTGACCTATAAGCATACTTCATAGTCAGAGACCCAGTCACATGTTAAAGAATAAACTGTTTAGTCTTTTTTACATGCAACTTTTGGGTGACCAAGCCAGGGGACATATGGGGATTTTGCTGAGAGTATACACAAATCCAAAGAGCCATTCCCAGAGACCTCCTTTAATGTACTGTTATTATATTATTATAAATATTTATACAGCGCCAGCGATGTACCAAGTGCTTTACAAAGAATAAGATAGACACGGTCCCTGCCCAAGTGCTTGCAATCTAAAGACAGGCAGGGGAGACAGGAAAGGGGAAACAGAGGGAGAGACAAGGGATGCAACATTCATGAGGATGCAAGAGCTCTGGTATCCATTCTTGACTTGGTTTCAGTAAGTTGGGACTTTGCAGATAACAGGTGGGGGGATAAACCTGGGTGAGGATGCTTAGCAGGAGTTAGGAAGGGCAGAGCGGAAGAGGTGGGTTTTGAGGAGGGATTTGAAGATACAAAGGGAGGGGGCAAGGCAAACGTGGGCAGGGACAGAGTTCCAGACGTGCGGGACAGTGAGGGAGAAGGGACAAAGGCAGTTGGGGGAGGGGAGGCATAGGAGCGTGAGGGAGGGGATGGAAGAGGAGTGGAGTGCTTGAGCAAGGGTTTGGAGGGAGATCAGGGAAGAGAGGCAGGGGGGAGCGAGGTTATGAAGGGCTTTGTAGGTGAAGACAAGGAGCTTGTTCAGAATACGCTCCAGAAGAGGGAGCTAGTGGAGAGAGGAGAGAGAGGCTGCACATGGTCAAAGCGACAGGCTAGGTGGATGATTCTGGAAGCAGAATTTTGAACAGAGTGAGGGAAGAAAGGTGGGAGCAGGGAAGGCCAGCAAGGAGGAGGTTAAAATAGTCAAGGCGTGACATGACTAGGGCATGAATATGATTTTTTGCAGAGAAAAGGGACAAACTTGGCAATGCTATGGAGGGAGAAGTGGCAAGATTTGGCCATGGAGTAAATGTAGGGTTTGAAGGTAAGGTGTGAGTCGAAGATGAAGCCCAAGCTGGGAACTTGAGGGACAGGGAGGACGGAGACCCTGGAAGGATTGGGAGGGAAGATCAGGAGTTCAGTTTTTGCCATGTTCAGTTTGAGCTGGCATTGAGACATCCAGGCAGAGATATCGGAGAGACCGTTGGTGAGACAACCAGAGTGGAAGGTGTAACACAGACCCAAGCAAAGCACACTGTTAATTATGCTTCTTGAGAATTCAGGCTTAGGCTAACTGGATTCCTAACAGACGTGGTAACAGCACCATCAATGGTTAGGCCTGAAACTTGATCTTGTTTCTTGATTCTTGCTGGGAATCAAGCTTCTCAGTTCAATTTCTGTAAGAAACGAGTAACAAGAAAAAAACAACCCAATCTTGATCCTTTCCTGATCAAGTTTTTTTTCTCAATTTACTTACCAGAGCCATGTGTGTGCTTACTGTTGGGGGCTGGAACAAAAGAGAATGGATTGCCTATTGTAACCTGTTGGGTGCTTCTCCCAAGAGACAGATTGGCCACTATTGGAGACAGGATTCTGGGCTTGATGGACCAATGGTCTGCCCCAGTATGGCACTACTTATATTCTTATGTTCTTATCTCCTGCACTGAGTGTCTCATCCTGTGTCTGCTTATCGTCTGTCTGTCTGTCTTCTGTCTACTCTCTCTCCCTACTCTCTTCCAGAAACATTCTTCTTATATGAAGCCACCAACCCTATACTGAGGGGCAAAACAAAACAAAACAAAAACAACTGCACATGTGCAAAATAGCAACTGGTCTGTTCTGCACATGCAAGGCTTTTCAAAAATAACACCAGCAGTGTTGACATCATTTTGGAAAAGAATGCCCATCGCCTTACCGGCCCTCCCCAAAGGGGAGCAGTTCGGGGGTGGCGGTTGTTGTTCCTCCCCTCGCCTGAGCTGAAAGAAGGCACATGGGGGGCGGGCGCACGGCAGGGCAGAGAAGCGGCGTGAAGTGAGCTCTCGCGAGAGCGGGAGTTCGTGGCCGCCACCTTGTGCCTGGTGCGATTTCGGTATTCGCATCCAGGCACCGTCGGAGAAGCAGCGTGCTGGGGGCAAGGCTTGGTCTGGCCTGAGCGGGAGCCTCAGGTGCCGTGGAGGCACAGCGAAGGCTGCCGCGGTTGGGGCTGCGGGCGCAGCAGCAACGTGCCTGCAATTCTGAGGAAGGGAGGTTGACTGTGAGTGCCTCGCCCCCTCCTCCCCCATCAGTTCAGGGGGGGACTAGAAGACCCCCCCCTTCCCACCTTCGGGAATAATGAGGGTAAGGAAACCCTCATGTGGGGTGGGACCTTAGGTTCGGGAGGCCACGGGGAGACTGCCCCCTCTCATCTGCTATAAAAAAAAGGGTGAGGAAACCCTTGTGATGGGGGGAACCCGACGGCAGCACAGTGCCTGGAAGGGGCACACAACAATGATTTCGGGGAGTATAACTGAAAGTTTCCCCTCCCTCACCCCCACCCTAAGGCATGTGTGCCGGGTGGGCAGAGTAGAGTCAGGACCCCAAAGGGCATCTGAGATGAAGGGTGGAGGCAGGAAGAAAGGTAAAGGCCCGGCAAAAAAGGCCTTGGCCAAAAGAATGGAGGAGGTTCTGGAAGCCCTCCAAGCGTGAATGGCTGGGTGTGAAGGGGTCCTTAATGCCCTTGCTCATCCGCCTGAAGGAGGCAGCCAGGGCCAGGCGCAGGCCGAGTGGGCCCCGCGTGAGGTGGCCACCCCGAGTCCTGGGGATGCCACGGGGTTGTGCCCAGTTGCTGAAGCCGAGGGGACTCAAGGGGAACAAAATGTAGCCAAAAGAGGGGATAGAGAGAGCAGGGATGGGAGCCAGGAGGACCCTGGCCTCGAAGTAGGGGAGATCCCGAGTACAGGCGTCAGGACCAGCACACGCAGAGTGCAACCACCTGACCGCTTCAGGGGTGAGGCGGTGAGCCCACAGGGGGGCCAAGCCCCAGTGGGTGCGGGGGCAGGCGGAGGTAGGGGGCACGATGGCTCAGCTCGGCAAGGCGGGCGGAGCCCACCAAGGCCTTCCTCCCCGCCCCGGCGGGGGGGAAAGCGGCGATTGTCACCCAACAGGGATCAGGACGATGAACCACCGAGCCGGCAAGCACAGGAGGATCAACTGGAGGTCGTCCTGCGCACCCTCAATGAGTTCATGGCCCGGGTTGCCGCATTGGAAGGCAAGGTGGCAGAGATTGCAGAAGGACACCAGCCAGTAGGGACGACGCAGGATCAGCGTGGGTGAGAATGGGCAAAGAGCAGGCATCAGCGAATGCAGAAGAAAGCGGGCAGGCATCATGGGTGAGGCCGGTAGCGGTTCCGTGGGAGAATGTAGGAGCCAGCACCAGTTGGGGAAACTCGGGTAGGTGTTGGCAGTGAAACCCCTGTGAATTCAGGTGGAAAGGGGGTGTTGGGAGTGAGCGAATGACTCAGTCCAACACAGCAACACCAAGAAGGCTGGGTTGGATGGGAGCGTGGGTACCATGGCCAGAACCTGACCCCACTGGGACCCAAAGGGCCACCGGAGTAGTGCCAGGGATCGAGGACAGTACTGGTCAAAGAAGGGGGGAATTAGGGCCAGCCAATGAAGGGTGTGTAGCGGGCCATACCAGCGCCGGGCAAACGGCACCGGCTCGAGCGGAACCAGGGGCATGGGTGGCCCTAGGGGCCGCGATCGGAGCACACCTGGCCCAGCACACCCGTGATAAAATCTGGAGGGGAGAATATGTGGACGTGTTCTCCCTGATTTACACCGAGCCAGTGCTCGATCCCAGCACAACGGAAAAGGAAAAGGAGAAGGAGAAGGAGCGGTTCAAGCACCCCAAGGTAGATAGGAATTGGGCAAACTGGTCAGCTTCCTTTTCTGTGTTGTTGGGGGTCATGGTCCAGGCAGTGCCTGACAGGGCAGCTGAACTTCTGAAATATCAGGATATAGTGCACAGGGCCTATGACACCGGTAACCCGGGGGCATGGCTCTGCTATGATGAAGGGTTTCGAAAGAGGGCGGCAATAACCCCCGGTTTGAGCTGGGACATATACGCGCAGGACCTATGGTTGGAGTGTATGTCCAACACAGCAGGGGCACACAGGACAGATAGCGGTCACACCCTAGTGAGGGGAGGCATGGCCCCAATTAATGAACCCTTTTGGTTGGGAGGGCGCAGGGGTAACCAAAAAGGGGGGACTTGTTGGGATTTCAACGAGTCTGGGGGTTGCGCCCGCTCCCCATGCAGGTTTTGGCACGCCTGTTCCCAATGTGGGGGGGGGGACATTCAGTGCAGTCGGGCTCGGTCATCACCTCGAGGCAGACAACAGAATAAGCTGAGTTCCCGGGGCCCTCAGCAGCAGGGAGGAGCCAAGAGCCCCAACCCCAGTCAAGCATGAGGCCCTGGCACAGGCTTTGAGGGGGTGCCCGCTGGTAAGGGAGGTGGAATATGTGGTATCGGGATTCCAAAACGGTTTTGTGATCCCCTCGGAAATTAAACATCCGAGGGCAGGGGTACAGAACCTTCAATCAATAAAAGGGAAAGAGGATTTTTTAGCCGCCAAACTTCACAAGGAGTGGACAGAGGGCCACATAGCTGGCCCTTTCACTTCACGCCCTTTTCCCGATCTTCACGTATCCCCTCTGGGCATAGTACCCAAGAAACAACAAGGGGAGTTCCATCTCATTCACTATCTGTCCCACCCCAAGGGATACTCGGTCAATGACACGATCCCACAGGAGCTTTGCTCAGTGCGGTATGCTTCCCTTGACATGGCAATCGAAATGGTAAGGGAGTGCGGGAAGGGGGCGCTCCTAGCGAAGTGCGATATAAAATCAGCATTTCGGCTCCTGCTGGTTCCCCCCAGGAGTTTTAATTTTCTTGGATTCCAGTTTAGAGGTCAGTTTTATTACGACAAGGCGATGCCCATGGGGTGCTCGATCTCTTGTTCAGCCTTTCAGCACTTTAGCTCCTTGCTGGAATGGTTGGTACGCCACAGGACGCGGTCACAATATATTATACATTATATCAATTATTTTATGGTTTTGGGTGCACCAGGGGAAAGAGAATGTGAAACGGCCCTAGAGGGCTTTCAAAGTCTGGCCGGTGAGTTGGGTGTCCCGTTGGCCCCAGAAAAAACGGTGGGCCCAGCATCAGTCTTGACTTTTTTAGGAATAGAGCTCAATACCATTGAGCAGGTGTCACGCCTGCCATTGGATAAGTTGGCAGCCTTAGTTGGCGACATAGACCGCATTTTAGGAAGATCGAAAGTGACGGTGAGGCAACTACAGTCTTTATTGGGTAGCCTCAACTTCGTGTGTAGGGTGGTTGCTCCTGGGCGAGCATTTTTGTCGCGACTGTATGTGAAGGTGGGTAGAAATCTGGGGGGCCATTGCCATGTCCGGATAACAGCAGAAATGAAGGAAGACCTTCGGACATGGCGCCACTTCCTCCACTCGTTTAATGGGATTAGTATATGGAGGCAGAAGTGGTTATTAGAAGCAGGCCTTCAGGTACAATCCGACTCGGCCGGTTCTTTGGGTTTGGGGCTTTATTGGGCGGGCAGATGGTGCGCTGCCACATGGCCAAAGCAGTGGGGCCAGGAAGGAGTGACTAGGGACCTCACCTTCCTGGAACTGTTCCCAATAGTTGTAGCAGTCTACATCTGGGATAAGGAATTCGCAAACAAGACAATTCTGTTTTGGTGCGACAACCTAGCGGTGGTCCACGTGCTGAACTCAATGTCATCCCGTTCCACAAGGGTAATGGGGCTGGTGAGAGCTTTTGTGCAGCAGTGCCTTGGCAGTAATATCTTGTTTACCGCCCGGCATGTCCCTGGTATTAGCAACGGGATTGCCGACGCACTCTCTCGCCAGCAGATGGAGCGGTTCAGACAGTTGGCGCCGGAAGCCAGGCAGGATCCGGAGGAACTTCCGCCAGTGATCTGGGACATTGGACACTAGAAATGTTCCAAGCAGTGCAGGGGTCATTGGCTCCCCGCACTAGAGCGGCATACTCTCATGCTCTGGGCGAATTCCAAAATTACCGGGAGAAAAAAGGCTGGACGGCCCAATTTCCTATTATGGAGGCCCAGTCAATACAGTTTGCAATTAGCTTAAAGAAGCGGGGGCTGGCACCCCGAACAATTTCAGGAAAATTGGCGGCCCTAGCTTTTTATAATAAGCTGGCAGGTTTCACATCTCCCAGCGAGGGTTTTTTGGTTAGAAAAATGTTGGAGGGGTGGCAAATGGAATTCCCACGGGGACTCGATACTAGGCAGCCCATAACCCCGAAGATACTGCAGCAAATGTGCAATCAGCTACCTGAGGTTTGTTTCTTGGCCTTCAAGAGTGTAACTTTTAAGAGCTTGTTTAAGATGGCATTTTTTGGAGCGTTCCTGGTAAGCGAAATTATGGCTAATTCGTCAAGGAATCAAGGGGGAGTCATAGTCGGCATAGAGGACATTCAGGTGGGTGTGCATGGTCTGGAGGTTTTGCTGAGGGGATCCAAGATGGATAAGTACAGAAGAGGGCAGGTAGTTAGATTAGCAAGGTTGGCCGACTGTCAGTTGTGCCCAGTGGTGGCTATGGAAGACTATTTGCGGCTCCGCCCTATTGGGCCAGGTCAACTGTACATACATAAGAATAGGGCCTGGGTAACGAGATTCCAGTTCTCAGCAGTGCTACGGAGAGCCCTGGAGAAGGGAAACCTCCCGCCTCAGGCATTTAGTTCCCAATCATTTAGAATAGGTGCAGCAAGCAGCACTGCAGCGGCAGGTCTATCCGAGGTGCAAGTTAAGTCCATCGGCCGATGAAAGTCCAGAGCATTTCGCACTTATGTGTGGAGAGTGAATCTGGAGTGAGCAACTAGACCACAGGGTGGCAGAAGGAGGGAGGCGAGTAACTGTAAAGGTAATAGGATTTTGTCTCTCGTAGGAGGGGAACTGCCTTCACCACGACGGAAAGTCGTGATCGTCAGCCACAGTATGGTCTACTGGTCTGGAAAGCGAGTCGGACGCTCGTATTGGGGAACTCAGATGGGCCTGGGACATCTCGCAGAAGTGGTGTGGAAAGGAAGAAGCGGAATGAGATGGGCTCAATTCCTGCCGGTGGTCCACGCCCTAGCAAGAGAGACGCATCCAGATGTGTTGGTTGTACATCTTGGGGAGAATAACATTCCTGTGGAAACAGGTTTACACCTGGCCACCTGTATAAAAAGGGACCTCTGGGAGGCTCTTCGACTTCTCCCCAGTACAAAAATTGTGTGGTCTGAGATGCTCGAAAGAATTAGGTGGAAGAATGCCGTGCGCCCCAGTAAGGTGGATAAGGCAAGGAAGAAGATAAACAAAGAGGTGGAGAAATTAATGGCCGATTTGGGGGGTGACACAATCAGGCACCCTGGGATTAAATATTCCCGGCCGGACCTTTACCGGCCGGATGGGATGCATCTGTCCCACGAAGGATTAGAGCTGTACCTCATAACTATACAGCAAAAATTGAGCCTTATGCTGGGTGAGTCGGGGGCAGGGGGGCAAGATTAGCCAAGCAACGCTGGCAATCTCTAGTGGCAGGGGTCCTGCGAGTTAGACAGCTAGGGGTAGGGATAGTCTGCTGCCAGGTCATCTCCTTAAGAGATGGGGTACACCCGAATGCTAGAGCTTGACCGGCCAGCATCGCGGTGGACCCAGGAAAGGGGTGGGGGCTGGTTGAAGGGCCCCAGGACAGGGGCGGTCCAGGGTCAAAGCTGGCTCCCCTCAATTCCTTCCTCGGGTCATGGTAGGAATGGCCTCCTGATCCGGCCGGGGGCGACCCAACAGGTGTGACATTGCAGCAGCTATAGTTAACATTGTTGCGGTACTGAGGGACATCAGACCGCCTTTAGTTTACTCTACCCAAGTTATACGTTAGAGTTAGGTTGGCAGGACCGGGAGGGGCATAGCCCCCTCCCCCCGACAAGGCTAATAAAGTTTGGTGCGGCCTTATTTAATCCACAAATAGTGTCACGTGTCTTCTTTCGGGGTGGGGGAACAATGCCCGTCGCCTTACCGGCCCTCCCCAAAGGGGAGCAGCTCGGGGGTGGCGGTTGTTGTTCCTCCTCCCGCCTGTTCTGAAAGAAGGCACGTGGGGGGTGGGCGCACAGCAGGGCAGAGAAGCGGCGCGAAGTGAGCTCTCGCGAGAGCGGGAGTTCGTGGCCACCATCTCGTGCCTGGGGCGATTTCAGCATTCGCGCCCAGGCACCATCGGAGAAGCACCCTCCCACCCACCCTTGAATACTGTGGGTTTCACTGGTTGCTGATCTTGAGTTCAGAGCTGGGAAGGAATTTTGACATCAGGATAATTGGCTGAAATTCTGGTGTTTTTTCACCTTCCTCACAGTGTCAATTGGCAAGTAGAAGGGGGGAAGGGGTCAGTAGTTTACTAGCATCGCACCGCAGGGGTCCTGCGAGTTAGACAGTTAGGGGTAGGGATAGTCTGCTTCCAGGTCATCTCCTTAAGAGATGGGGTACACCCGAATGCTAGAGCTTGACCGGCCAGCATCGCGGTGGACCCAGGAAAGGGGTGGGGGCTGGTTGAAGGGCCCCAGGACAGGGGCGGTCCAGGGTCAAAGCTGGCTCCCCTCAATTCCTTCCTCGGGTCATGGTAGGAATGGCCTCCTGATCCGGCCGGGGGCGACCCAACAGGTGTGACATTGCAGCAGCTATAGTTAACATTGTTGCGGTACTGAGGGACATCAGACCGCCTTTAGTTTACTCTACCCAAGTTATACGTTAGAGTTAGGTTGGCAGGACCGGGAGGGGCATAGCCCCCTCCCCCCGACAAGGCTAATAAAGTTTGGTGCGGCCTTATTTAATCCACAAATAGTGTCACGTGTCTACTTTCGGGGTGGGGGAACAATGGACTGGTGGCCATTTCGCACACATGTAGTATTTTTTTTTTCTTTTATAGTGAGATCCTCACACCATTAGTGAGATCTTCTTGAGTTTCTCCCAACTTTAGTGAGATCTTCTTGAGATCTCGCTAAGGGTTCTTGATTCATGAAAAATTCTCACTAGAACCAAATTGATTCTCGTTTCAGTCCTAATTTTATCATTGTTGTTTTTAATCCCCCAGTCTCCTCCAAATTTCCTTTTCCCCCATCTGCTCCCTTCTAAATCATTACCTTCTTATCTATACATGTCCTGAATTTGCAAATCTATACAATTCTGACTTGTTATATACTCATGGAAGGGCCCTGTATGGTCTAAAAGTTTATGTACTGTCACCGACAGTGGTTGGTCCAATAAAAGAGATCATCTGAACTTCTTTTCAGTCTGGAGACAGTCGTATCTACAAGCAGCAAGCCCCTTAATCTAGACTACAGTTTGATGCAATGCTGAAACACTATTATTATTTGTATACTTTCTATAGTATTTTTGGACTGTAATACTTTTAGGGCTTCCTGCATCTGAATGAATTTGAGTCTTGTGTTAAGCGTCACCAAAATATCATGACTTATTTTGACTTTTCTTTCTTCCTTTTTTATTATTCACAAATGTCTTTTATATTCCTTGTTTTCTTCGCTTCTTCTGATATTGCACAGTATTGTTCTCTCTCGAACAATGGAACCTTTAAAAAAATATTGTTTGATTTCATTCATCCCCACAGGAAAAATCCCATCAAATCGTAATTAAAAATACAGTAGGTGCGTAAAGGCTTGTCTGACTTCCATGGGTCTTAATAACTCTGGATATCTCAAGCACTTTATTTTAGAAGAAGAAATAAAATCTCCATGGGAGCCTCTGTGTAAGAAGAGGGCAGTAATATTGTCACAGCAGGAAGCAAAGGCCTGATAGATTTTGATAATGCTGTATGTGAGGCATTTATGCTTTATTTTTATATAATTGTACTGTATATTGCTTTGTGTATAAAGAAAAATGTTCACAGCATGTAGAAAAAAACAACGCTTTCCCCCACAAAATGGTTCATTAAAAGAAGAAAAAAACTTAAGGTCATTCATTGTAAATTAAAGTTTGGAGACTCTCTTTGACTGGATGTAATTTATGCTTCTTTCAGTTTGTAATCTTTGAGAACACCACAAATGGTGAACTAATTATTGAGCAAACAGATCTATGGAGTGCTACTTGCTGTTGCAGCACTAATTTGCAAAGTTATTTAAAAAGTGTTTGTCTTATCAAGGGTCTACTCCAACCAACATATAGGCACCTGGGTAACTTTGCCAATATAAGTGGACTCTCTAAATTCAGTAAGACACTTCTGAAAAAATAGAGATCTTGAGCTCTGACTCAGCCAAACATGCACAGTTTTAAGCATGTGAGTACCCCATTGGCCTTATTGTCTAAATGGAAAGTAAAAGCTTAAGATTTCTTCAGTGCTTTTGGCATGTTGTAGAATCAAGTTCTTCATAAAGAGCTTGAGTGGAGTTGGTAAAAAAAATCTGTTTCAATGTATCTTTGATGGAAAAACTTGGCCCTGTGAACAGGCTGCCATGGATCACAGGATTTGGAGTCCAGACACAAAGTACTGTGGTAGACCAGATTGAAAAACAGGTCACAAATGATCCAAAACATTTCCACATTTCTATGTCAAATTATTTTGGAACTTTCACTTACAAGAATTTTCATATTTTAATGTTTCATCCTGATTGTGGATAAAAACAAATCTTGAAATATCAGAATGTTCTATGTCGCAGAAGTTCACTTTTCCTGTCAGATCTAATCCAAAGTCACAGTCATATAACTTGTCATTGGGTGTTAACTAACAATACACCTGCTGCAGTCCAGGCTTGGTCCGTGCAGGCCCCACTCACATGATCAGTATGTCTAGCCTAATAAATGGACAGCCTCCAGAGTGTATTTCATGTGCTTGCAGGCAGCCTGACTGGCAGTGGCAGTGAGGATGAGAAAGGAGAGAGGGGCAGAAAGAGGTCACTTCTTGGACACACTAGGATTTCCACCCACAACTCTATGGTGCTGGTGGACCTGGACACATGGAGGTGCTGGCCACAACCTAATAGATAGGACATGGTCACATGTTGTACATTAGCCTGAATTTGCCCACACAGCGGGCTCTACATTCTCTGAAATTACACCGTGAGTGGGGACTACAGATTCAGTGGATGGTGGCCCCATGTCCAGTGCAGTCAAAAACCTAATAAATGATCAGGTGGACACCCACTTGCTGTGGGCTAATGTCTCATTTTTTAACATCTAATATAGCAAATTTATTGTTTTGCTTGTACAAAATGTTTTTGCTTGTTTTTTGTGGGAATGGGATACTGACCCAAACCAGGTATGGGCCCATTTTGTCCAGACTAAATTTTGTCTGGTCTCTATCCTTTGAACTGGCTTGATTGGGAATCTCTGTCAGGAGGAGTAATATTCCTTTTGGTATATCTCTCTGCTCTTGGTCACTAAGACCCATACCTGGCAAAATTAAGGACATAAAAAAATGTAACCAGTACAACCTATTAGAAATATAAAATTCTTAACTGTATTCAAAACCAAAAGCAATGGGTTAATTTATATTTGAGGCTTGATAAGCCATTATAGAAATCTGCAGGTAACGCAGCCTGCTCTTTTCACTTCATTGTATTTAAATGGTTTTAAATTGCTGTTTTTTTCCTTTTTCTTCAGCTATTTTCCAAGCCATTGCTATCAGATATAACGTACTCTGCATTACAAAGTCTATAGTTATAACAGTTAGATGCCTGAAAAAAGCTCTGTGTGTAACTTGAAACCTTGCATGTTCTCAGCAACAAAAGCTGGTCCCACATAAATATCGTCTGAACCACTTTGAGTGTTTTCAGGTGAGATGCTAACCCCTCATGGCCATGAGCCATGGATCCGAATGCCTGCATGAAGGTGGGGCAGCTGGTTGCACATTCCCACAAGCCATGGAACACCCACTTTCAGCCAGTCATGGAGCACTACTGGGAAATCCAGAGTACACCATGAGGGGCAACCCAAATAGCTCAGTGACAATGGGTGGCCATGTGACTCCTGACTGTATGAATGGCAGCACCCAGCCACACCAGCCGACAGGTCTGCCATTCACAGGAGCTGTGGGTGGAGGAAGTGACCTTGGCAAATTCCAAGTCCTGGTCTGGAGTGCTGGGAACTCTGGATTCCCCAACACTCACGCCTGGGACATATCGCTTGCAAAGTCCAGCTGGTGTGTTTCCCCTCCCCATGGCTGTGGTAACCACACTGGGAGCTGCCCATTTGAATCACCCCCTATGCATTCCATATGTGTGGGTGCTCCGTGGCAGTTCCACTCCATGGCCATACCCCATGTCCCACCCCCATTGATTTGTTCATCTGAAAACACCCTTTGTTTCTCTCTCTCATATTTAAGACCAACAGAGTAACCACACACTATCTCGGGGAGGATTAAAGAATACTGACTCTCTTCTTTGATTTGATTGCCTCTCTGAGTAGTGGTTCATCGACTATTTTATTGCCTGCCTTTCTCATATTTGGGACCAGCATGTCTGCTATATTCTAGAATGCCTCTTTCTAAATCATTAATGTGAGCAAGATTTCATCTAAAACTACTTGGTTTTACAACTAAGGGAAGAAGATCAGGCATTCAAACAGATGCTCTGATCTAACAGTATCTCTGTTTCTTACTCTTTCCAGTTTTGCTACAGTACAAACTATCTGCACACTAAGCATCAGTGTTCAATGAGATACAAAGTCAGCTAAGAACATTTTCCTTCAGTAGGGACTGAAAAGGAAAAAGGAAAAAAAATAAAGACATAAAAAATTAAAAATCCAGCACTAGACTTTAATTTAGTCATGCTTGGTTTATTTTATGCTCCAATGAAGTGGTTGAAAGTGAGATACCAAAACAGCCATCTTTATACCGTATAATTATTGAATGATCAGTATGTAATGTGGATTTACAGAAAAAGAAAGGCTTCTTTTTTTCTTTTCTTTTTTTTTTTTAGTAAGGGAATGAAGCCTGATTTTGGATAATATGGGTTTTTGTATCTGTTATTGGTCAGTAAAATATAATCCTCCATCTTACTGGGTTATTCAGTTCCTCTATTATATGTAGCAATGGCAGCCTTATCCTGTGTTGCTAATATATGTGTTGCCCAGTAGCAGAAATCACTCTGTGCATCCCAGCAATTTATAATCTACTCTACCCAGTTACTCATCAATTATTTTTGCTTCTAAATGTAGTGCCATTGATAGGTATTTTATCTTTGTGCTATATTTTCACAGCCTGCAGACTGCTGCTTTGAAGATCATCTTAAAAGTGTTGCTACTTAATGATAGTGGCCAGCGCATCTGCTCTAATCCTTAATTTTGTTCCAAGTTATTCACATTCTGTTCTTTAAATCCTAGTTTTCATTGATGTATAGGAAACCTGGGAAACAACCTTACAAAGGTTTTGGCTTTTTGCTTTAGAGACTTTTAAAAAGCTGTTAGGGAATTTTTAAAATAAAAAATAAATTGAATATTAATTATTAATAAATACCCCCCCACCCATATTCATAGATTAATTTTCACTTGTGGAATGCATATAAATAAGTAAAACATGAGGTACAGTTGTGACTATAGCTGTTTTTAATATTAATTATTATTTATTAGGGTTAAAACTCGATCTCTATTTTCTCTTGATTCTTACTGAGAATTACGGTTCTCGACTTGTTTTTATCAAGAATCGATAATCAAGAAAACCCCAATTTCTCAACACTTTCTTGGTCAAGAATTTTTCTCAATTTACCGTTTACAGTTTATCATTATTTACCATGTGTTGTAGATTGATTTACTGTGTACCACTTACCATGTACCATGTTTGTCCCAGTAATGCGCATGTGCTAAATGACTGTCCTTTTCCAAAATGGTGGTAATGCTACTGGAGCTATCTTGGAAGAGGGCTGTTCATGCACAGGACAGCTGTGGCAGCTATTTTGTGCATGCACATTACCAAAACAAATGTGGTACACAGTAAGTGCTACTTGGTAAATTGGTATACAGTATATGGTAAATCACGTTAAACAACAGTAAATTTTGATGAGATTATCACCGAGGTCTCAAACCATTAGTGAGAGCATCCCAAGATCTCAGTAATAATTCTCAATTCTTGCAAGATTTTCATGAGAAACAAATTGATTCTCATTTATATAGTGATCAAAATACTTTAAAAGCCTTATCTATTTCACTCTTACAACAACCCAGTAATGTAGTCCATTATTGTTCCCATTTCACAGATGTTAAACTGAGGCTGAAACTTAGTGACTTGCCTAAGGCCACACAGTGGATGTTTTTAGACTGACAGGCTTACCAGGTGAAGCCCGCTTCACCTCCAGGTAGCCTGTCCTTCTAAAGGTGCCCTACAAGGTGAGAGCAGGTACAGAGCAGACTGCCAGCTGCTGGTGGTGCTCTGGACATCCCAGAGCACCTCCAGTGGATCCAGGTCCACCAGATCTGGGTCACTGGTCCAAAGGGAACATTGGTTTGTCTAATGCATAGACCCATGCTGCTGCTCTGCTTCCAGCCAACCGTTGCCCTGGACAACACCATAGCATTGTGGATGCTCTAGTCCGCCACTCTGTGGTGTGGGGGGAACACCATGTGGGCCGACCACAGGCCAGAGAACCCACTAGGTCTGACATATCCAGACCTTGGCAGAACTGAGAGTGGATGGACACAGGGGTGCACCTCTGAAGCAGCATTGGGAGTGGGCAACTCCACGTCCATCTAAAAACACCCAGTGAATTCATAGATATGATGGGATTCAAACCCTGATCTAAGTCCAATCCCTTAATAACTGTTTATTTTCTAGTATTGTCACTTTTTTCCTATCCCTAAGGCTCACTCTTAAGCCTTTGTGCAGAGAAAACTTCCACTTGTAGCCAAAGGTATCACACCAGGTCACTGCATTTTCCATCACCTTATAGTCTGCATTATAGTCACTGCATTTTTCATCACCTTTACCAAAGCAAGAAAATCAGTGTATGAAGCCAGTAACACGTGCGCACCATATATAAGCATGTCAATTATGGTTATGGGTGGGTCAGTCTTTAACTACCTATAATCGGTCATTGTTGATTGATCTGTAATGGTCCTTGATGCAGTCCGAATCAGAATGTGGACCATCATTATGGATCTCTGGGTGGCTGACTCTGTCTGGCCCCTCATTGAAGCAATGACATATATTGTCCCTTTTTCAGATTTGAAAAAGGCAGAAAATGAAACTGCTCTGTGAGTAACGGTTGTTGAGAGAGGAGGAGGGAGGCAGGGGGCAGGAAGGAGTGATGTCAGGAGGACACAGGTCAGGGTCAGGAGGCAGGCAGAGGGGGCTTTCTTGGCCAATGGCAGCCACTTTTTGGTTGACAATCAGCCAGTTGGGTCACTCATTGGCTGCTTGTGTCTGCTTTGTGGGTCAAGCAGATTTAAACTCACTGCCCCAAAGCCTCAGCAGCTTTTCATTATGGAGTGAACGACCTGACCTGACCAGCATGACCAGACCTAACCTGACCTGAGGGGTCAGACCACAACCTAGGCTATCTAGCCAGGTAAGTGCTTACCACTCCCAGCCCCCCCCCCCACTAGCCCCCCAGTACCTTGAGTCATCTCACCTCACTATCAGCCTCTCCAGACCTTGCCCTAAGCCCACTTGCCTAACTCACCCCCAGGTCAGCCAATACCCCTCCCCCCAGACACTCCCAATCCCAAATCCATTGCCTCCCACTCCTTTTTTTTTAAAATGGTGCTTACTGGTGTATTTTATTGCCAGTTCTTTTACTTGCTTCTTGCTTTTGTGTGTAATTGGATTATCCTTGGTGATTTGGGTGTTTTACTTTTTATTGTGAATTGGTGACACCCCTCGTGTACACCCACCCAGCCCCCTTCACATGTAGACCCCATGTCCCACACCAGCCCACCTCCCCCAAAAAATTGTTTGGTGTGTCATGACTTGGACATCTAATATTGTGGTCCATGCTTTCTTATTTCTGGGTTGAGATCTGCTCAAATCCATGATTAGTTGCTGCTGTGATGCATTTGGATTAGATTGTCTGGTGTACATAGAATGTAACTGAGTTACTGACTGGATATTGTGTACAGTTTATCTGTAGAAGTGTTGGGAGTGTGGGTGTGTGTGTCTCTCTCTCAGTGGCCCATTCATTCTAATAATGTTCCTATTTGAATGAATGGCCCATTAAAATAAATTGCGGTGTGATTTCCCATTTACTTCCATGGGAAAATATCCCATTGAAGTCAATGGGAGTATCAAATCCATAAATCCAAATCCAAGTCCATAACAAATAAATATGAATTAGATCCAAATCTGAAATTCACTCAATTCCCATCCTTAAATGTTGCTTTATTAATATTAAAACATAATCTGAAATATGCTGAACAGGAAATATGGTGTTATAGACCTCTGGAAATGGGGAATCTGGTCTGCTCCAACCTTCTGGGAATGTAACTCTGGGTATTTTCAGACGTTACGAGATCACATTGAACCACGGTCAATACCCACATGGGGCCAAAGCACCCTGAACATCTGTTAGGTGGCCGCCAGATGTTCACCATGGTCGATTTCCACATGGGGCCAATTTCGACCACGCTTCCGGGGCTCCCCACCGGACAATCGCCGCAAGCGTGGTCAAAGAGATTCCTGGTGGGAACCAACAAAAAGTAATGTCTGGCCAGCAAGCACGGTCCAGAATCCCCAGTGGGATTCCGGGCCGTGGTCAAAGCGGGCGGGCGCTGCGACCGCATTAGCAGCGGCACTCGCCCATCTCCCCAGAGGGCCGACGGCAGGGGAGCGTGGGGGGTGGGGCTGTGCGCCCGCATGTTGCACCGCATGACCCCGCCCCCTCCCCAATTCCCCACCGGGATCAGCCGGCACGTCTGTTGGACGTGCCAGAGTGATCCCGGCGGGGAATCATTTGGGTGATTCCGGGACGGGGCGAATGCCACCCCGTCTCATCTGAAATCACCCTCTGTCTTGGGATTCAGACCCCTGGAACATGATTGGTTGAACAGACTAGGACCATTAGCTACACCCAGTCTAGCCTGCCAGCCTCTTGTCTTCGAACAATGGTCTTGGCTGAGTAGGGTCTTGGCTCCATTCCTGTCAACTTATACATTCAAAAAAACCAGACATCTATACCAGGTTCTCTCACCAAAGGGACATGGACCCAGCAAGGCTGCCCCTGGAACTTCCAACCACTTGGGGAAGTGAGTGCGCAACACTGATGTCAGGAGTGGGATAATGTGTCTCTTGGATATAAAACAATGAATCTGAGTTTCAGTTGAACCAGGATGGAGGAACTAGTGGGATTTCTGGCAGGACTCAAGGAGAGCATGGAGGCATCTCAGCAGCAGACAGACAGACAAACAGCTCAAGGATGCATCGCATCAAAGGGTGAGAGAGAAAATAAGGAGGCTTCTCTTGAAGACGTGAGAGCCATTAAAGTGGATCTGAGCCAGTTAAAAATCACCCAGTCAGGGTTTGCACAGAAGGTGGAAGAGGCAGACACAAGGTAAAAACAGACATTGTATTGTAAGTCTCCAATTTCTCTCTCCTGCTGAAGGGACACCAACTGAGCAAGGCTGCCATGGAACATCCCACTGCTTGGGAAAGTGTGTGAGCAAAAATATAAAACTTTACAAGCATCTAAAATCAATTTCAGCAAGACCCCAGAATTTTGGGGCTTTGCTCACGTCTCTTAGATTTCTTTTAGGCTGTGACCCACAAACACTTGTTCCAAAAGTCCTGCTAAAGCTCAAGTAAGTGGCTCTAGCAAAGTCCCTCTAACTCAAGTTGTTGTTATTATTATTATTATTATTATTATTTACAAACATTTATATAGTGCCAGCAGTGTACCTGGCACTTTACAAAGTAATAAAATAGACATGGTCCCTGCCCCTAGAGCTTACCATCTGAGAGACAGGAGCTGGGGGAGAGACATAGGAAGTGGAACAGAGGGAGAGACAAGGGGTCTAACATTCATGAAGATGCGAGGTCTCAAGTGCATGTACTTGGCTTGGTTACAATGAGAATGACAGCAGGCAGGTCCATGTGGCAAGGATAAGGGTAAACAGACCATAGGTATAGGAAATAGTGGCTCAGCAGGATAAAGAGTCAGACAGAGCAGAGTGAAAGAGGTGAGTTTTAAGGAA
>QEPC01013621.1:173855-187817 GCA_003113815.1 Sphenodon punctatus
AAGTTTCAGAAGGATTTAATAAAGGGTCCTGGTGATATAAGCAATTAACTTATTAGTGTGTGTCTGACTGTAACATCTTTGTAGTTCAACCATGGTACATAAAATTTGGCAGGACTGTATATCTCACTTTGACTATAATATCTTCTAAACATTAGAATTATGTGATAAATGTTCCCAGTTTTATATGCCTGCACAGCATATGCAGAGAAGGAGCCTATGCCAGGGATTCTCTTACGTGTCAGTGTGATATAAGATTGGTTTGTGATGCCAACTGGCCAGCAGAAATGTCAACTACATAGCCTCATTATGTGCTGTGACCATCCCAACTTCTCTCCCCCACTTTTTACTGGGAACTCAGAAGCATCTGTTTAGGAAAGAGCCAATAGAGATTCTCTTATGTCCTCTGTCACAGTGCTGCAGGATGTGATTGTGATGATAATTGGACATCCTGGATGTGTATACTATGTCTCCTGATTTTTGGGATGCTATCCCCAAATTCCCAGTTAGGTCCCTTATATGCCCGTCTAAAGGCCGCCCATATGCCTGCCTCGAAGTCACTACCAATTGGTCCTGTAAAGCTGAAAGCATGCAGTAATGGACAGTGAATGTGTCTGTCAGTCTTTTGGGTTGATACACATCCTCCCTCCTACATCATCTCTCCCCCTTCCATGCCCGGTGCCTGCCTCTGACTGGCACTGCATGTGTTACTATTATCTGAATAATGGTTTCAAGGGGACAACTCCAATTAGTTATAAAATTGGGTCCCTTATCAAAATATCCTGTAGTTTGGAAGACATAACTAGGAAGTTATATGATACATTTCTATCAAATATCATGTAAACAGGATGGAATATAAACATGTTACAGCTAGAAATGTATTTTAAAGATAACATCTTATATCATCAGGAACATTTATCCAATATTTCTGAAAATTGGCAGGAGTGTTAAGGTTGTGGAGGAACATAATATTCACAAGATTTATGAAAATTGTACAGAAAACAAAGAAGATATAGCCATGAATGTGTATGGAGCTTTACTTAAAATCACAACATTAAATTCCATCTGAAATTGGTTCCCTTTATCTAATCTTTTTGAAACATGGTGCACATAGTACTGTCCATTGAGGACACAACCTTCCCAAGTTTCATCAGAATGGAATAAAAAACAAAAATTATATAGCCAGAAATACATTTTTCAGTGTTTTCCCTTTATTTCAAAAACGAAATGTGTTTTCATTTCTATTATTATTATTATTTGTTGTTTTCATTGTTTCAATAACAATAATGAAAATGACATTTTTTTGTTATTGTTATTGTAATGGACCATGTTATTGCTATGGTCCGCATTGGCTTACCTGGGCATCCATTGGCCTGCCCTGTGAACCCAGGGTTATCTGGAGACCATTTCCAGTTCATCTGCCTAACCCTGCCGGGGTAAAAATGGGACCACATCTGGCAGCCCCAGAAACTGATGTAGTGGTGAGTCTCTGGCCTAGGTAAAACATAGTGGGCCATAGCCGGCCCCTTTTATGATTATTGTCATCCAATGTACTTTATTTTCATTTAAAATTGCTTCTAATCCACTAAAGCTTCTCATGTCTAAAAATTCCGTGCAAATTAGAAATTAAGAATAGAAACAAGGTAACACCAGTGAGATAAACCAATGGATATGTCAGTTTTTGCAATTGCTTGACCAATCCACATTGGTTTATATGACTTTGTGTAGCAGGATGTATATGAACCATGCTTATTTGAATTATCAGGAAAATAAATTGGAGAAGAATGAGAAGTAAGAAATTGATTTCTCTCCTCCTGATTACAAAAATCAATCTCATTTTATCAGTTTGGTTTAGCATGATACCATGCCTGCCACTGTTAATATTATAAAGCCTCTCTGTTCTTGGGGAGTTCTAGAGTCCACCACCTGTTTGTCTTCTGATCTGATGGGCTGTGGTTCAGGTGTGCTCCATGGTAATATACTGTTGGTTTTCACCATGTTTCCTTGAACTTTGTGGGATATGAAAACAGAAGTACATCTGCTGATGTTCACCCTGATCAGATGTGGGTGAAGAAGACAGAAGTATCTGGTTAGGCCGAAAGGGAAGAGAAGACTGTGACAACAGCAAAATGTGGAAATGAGAAATTGGAAAGAAACGACAACAAAACTGGGTCCAAATAAGTATTTAAGCTAAAGGAATGTTGAAGGGGGAGCAGCCTGTGGAAGTGAACTTCCAATGCTCTTTGGGTTGAACCCAGTTGTATTCTTTCTCACGTTTGATAGATTATCTTTTCTCACGATTCTGCCATTTTCATTGTAATCTCTTTGTCCTGAAACAATAGTAATCCCTTTGTCTTGCCATGTGGTTCTATTATGACTTAAAGGGGGTTCTTAAAGTGTGAGTTGCAAGGCTCATGATAAAATGATAATCTCCGTTTTCATATTTTTAAAAGAAAAGTTTTTTGCCTTTATGGTTGTGGAGACGAGTTTGACAGCATGACTGTAATGTTTTTGAAAGGATAAAAAATCCCAAAACATGACTAATCGAAAGACAAAGGGAAAATATCTAATATTATTAATAATCTATTTTTTAAATTATTATTTTCTTTAAAAAACAAACCCTCAGTATTTTATGTAGGTTTCATATATCTTGGAACCATCACTTCTACGTTTTGGCAACCTGCAATAAGTAATAACAGGAGCAAGGGAGAACTGATGTTCAAGGCACAGTGCTGACTTCACTGAAATCAATAGGACTTTAGGCACTGAGTTTAGTGAAGTCAGGATTGAAACTGTGGGGTCCAGTTATCCTCTCGCACTGGTTTGTAGTGGTGTTTCATTTTCCATTGATCTAATAGTATTAGTCCTGACATATCTAAAAGTCTGAGCAGGATGAGGTCCTTACACATCTGAATCTCCAACATGCATACATCCAAGCAAAGACTCATCTACAGGAGGAAGTCTTAGTGATGCGGTACCATCCATGGCACTCCACGTGTTTGTAGGCAGGTGAGACAGAAGCACTTCAGTTTCATATTAATATATCAAAACCAGTTGCCCCATTCTTCTCTTTTGTCCATGAGCATATGGTAGAATGTAAGTAATCTCTTTTTAAGCTATTTTCCCCTCAATATGTCAAAGGAATTATTTGAAATAATTATGAAATGATCATAGAATATAAATGTCAGAATAGATGTAGATGGGAAAATATTACCAGAAAGAGGTATTAGAATATGTTGGAAATGTCATTTATCGTTCTGTTTAATGAATGAGTAATTAGTTAGCTGTATATTGGCTCAGTTCTTAATGGATTCTTTAGTGGATTAACTACATGTCTTTTGCATATTATCCTACAGCCTTTTTATGCCTTTTTAAAAAATGACTAATCTTCCCTGCACTGGTATGCAAAGGGAGTGTCTATTCCAACCAAAATTCCTATTCCATTTACTTGGAAAAATAGGTGGATGTTCATTATTATCTTATTGCAAAATAGTGGAGTTACCACTCTATTCTGAAGAGAATCTATGTAAGCTGTGTCCAATTTAGGTGGATAATAAGCAGCTAAATTGTTGCTTATGAGCATTTCTCATTATGTTGAGCACTGGAATAGAGATCTTGTTGAGTTCTCAGCGAAGAAAGAACAAAATTCATTTTGCATGTGTTAACTTACTAAATGCTGTACTATTTTCCACGTATGTAAAATGGCCACTGCCCTTAACCAAAATGGTGGTGATGTTATTTTGATATAGGCAGTAGCAGTTTTGCACATACACAAACTGTTCAGTGGCCATTTGTGCATGTGTAATGATTCCCCCCGTCCCCCTGCCCAGTTCCAGAATGAACCAAGCACCAGGGCTTCGATGAGATTTCTCACTTTTGCGAGTTCTCATTTCAGCATAATTCCAATCCAAACTTGCCCTTTCTGTTCAAAACTCTGCTAGCAATACAATGTAAACCTTGGTCTCTCTTTTTCCTTTGGAAAAAGTAAAGCTGAAGACAGATTCAGTACAGGATCAATAGTTTCCTTCAGAATGTTTCTGTTGAGCTCTTGAAAACAGGATCAGCTAAAGCTGAAACAAATATTCAGGAAAATAAGCAAACCTGTCAAATTTACCCTACCCAATCTGAAAGTGGTAAATAGGCTAATAACCACTATCCAATTTAGTTCCATCAGATATCTGTTTCAGTTATTTTGGATGGTTTTTTAATTTTTTTCCAGTTAGGTTATTTTGGGTTTTGGTCATTTCAGTATTTCAGTTGTCATTTTGGCAACGTTATCAGTATCACTCTTGATCATGTGTATATTGCAGGAATAGCCATTCTGATTTTGTGGTAAAGTTCCATGAAATCGAAATAGTGGCAGGAATTCCAATTGATTGATTTGGGTGTGAATGAAATGGCCACAGCTGTTTTGCACATTCTCAAAATAGCCGCATCTGGCAAAAGGTGCAAAAGGTAAACAAAATTTTGATCAGTTCAGCCAGAATTCCAATTGGAAGAAATTATGGTCAGAATGATTATTGGACTGATTGATCTGCCCAATTACATTGGAAATGGGAACTGGGTGGAATTCCAATTTCAGTCCTTGTGATCTAGCAAGGATTAGGTCGTTTTTACACATGACAAAAATGGGATCTTATAAGTACTTAAGATAATGCTGGGTTTATAAATGCTGGAGTTTTGTAATGTGTGAATGCACTATTCCCCTTTTATGCAGTGAGATCTCACAACCTTCTAAAAGTCACATCTGGTGGGTCTTACAAAGCTGCAAGATCTTGCAGCATAAAAGGAATAATGCATTTACATTTTACAAAACTCCAGCATGTTTACACCCAGTATTATCTCAAACACTTATAATAACCCATTTTTTTCATGTGTAAACGTGGCTTTACATAACTGAAATATTAAGTTGACAGGAAAAATAAAGCAACTGAACAACAAAAAACCTGAAATAACCGAAACAGAAAATGCAGAAGAACAGATATGCAAATACTTGTTTCAGTTATGGATATTATTGGGATATTTGGAGAGCACTGTAAAAATGAGAATAATAAAACTATTACATAGGGCTGAAATGAGAGTAAGTGTTCCAATTCCAAAAGGAAATANGCAATGATGATGATGATGTGGGTGCTGTTGCTGGAAGTGGTGCAGGGGCAACCACCTCTCTTGGGCAGGCTCATCCCTCTAACACCCCATCCTATCCCTGGGATTTTGAGGATTTGGGGGAGGATGTAATTGAGGGCATCCTTTCCCACTTTGGATGCAGCAGCCCAGCTTCAGTAGATAGCAGTAGGGTATCCTCTCATCCCATGCTCCAAGGTGGAAGCAGCGGCAGTTCTGGCATGGGTGGTGTGGAGTTGGGCAGCAATGAGGGGAGGAAGTTGTAGGTGGAGGAGACTCCTGTTGATGCCGATCCCCCTGTAGCCACATTGGAGACAAAGGTAGAAGCCCCAAGCGGTGGCACGAGGGGTTCAGGAGGGCACCCCAGGGGACCTGTGTGGGATCACTTCAAGGAATGATCCCAGGTAACAGCAGCTGGGTGGCCTGCCTTCACTGTGGGAAGGTAGTGTGCCATGGGAATAAGAAGGGGAATCTCAGAAACAATGGCATGAATTCCCACACGAGGACCTGGCATAGGACTTGGCTGCTGCAAGAGACATTGGAAACTGTGGACAGGAGTGGGTTCACAGGTGCAACAAGCACAAGCAGCAACAGACCTTCTCCCTCTGCTCATGACAAGGGAAAGGAGGGGCAGCAGCAACAGGTCCCATCTTGAACTTCCCAGCAGCAGCAGCAGCAGCAGCAGCAGCAGCAGCAGCAGCAGCAGCAGCAGCAGGTCACAATGGAGGATCTGGGGTTTGGGCAGTTGGGGCGTGGTGGAGTGCATCATCCAGCAGCAAACAAGTTAACCAGGCGGGTGGGGGAGATGATTGTCCTGCACCAGTACCAGTCATTTATGATTGTGGAGGACCAGGAATTCTGCTGACTGCTGGCACTGTTGTCACCCCAGTACCAGCTTCCCTCATGCACCAACTTCAGCAGGAAGGTGTTGCCCTCCATGTACCAGGCAGCCAGGGAGCGGGTGAGGGAGCAACTGGCCAGGGAAGGTGGGGCAGTTGTGCATTTCACCACAGACATTTGGAGCAGCCGAAATGCACAACATGCCTACCTGGCCCTGATTGCTTATTGATGGCAGCTGCAGGTGGAAGGAGGAGGAGCAGCAGGTGGCAGGGGTGAGGGGACAGGGAACAGGTGGGCCCTGTTTCACACCCAGGTGTTTGTTGAGAGACACACTGCCATCAACATAACAATGGTCCAAATCAATGCTCCAAATCAATGCTCCTCCTCCTCCACCGACCACTGCCAGAGAGCCTCTCTCTCTCTCTGGCACCACCCCACAGAAGCATGCCCTGCCACTGCTACTGCAAAGCTCCCACCTGCCCGACTGCCTGCTCCTCCAATGCCACCTGCTGCTGCCCACTGCCAGAGAGCCTCTCTCTCTTGCTGGCACCACCGCACAGAAACATGTCCTGCCACTACTGCTACTGTTGCTGCTACTGGTACTTCCACTGCTGCTGCTAAGCTCCCATCTGACTGACTGACTACTCCTCTGATGCCACATTCCGCCACCTGCTGCCAGAGAGCCTCTCTCTCTCACTGTCACGACCCCACAGAAATATGCCCTGCCACGGCTGCTGCTGCCAAGTTCCCATCTGCCTGACTGCCTGCTCCTCTGATGTCACATGCTGCCACCTGCTTCCAGAAAGCCTCTCTCTCTCTGGCACCACCCCACATAAACATGCCCTGTCACTTCTTCTGCTACCACTGCTGCTGCCAGGTTCCCACTGGCCCAACAGCCTTCTGCTCTAATGCTTCTCCTCCTCCCACCATCAGGGTTCTGGGGCCATCATTCTGCTCATGGGGAGCTGTCATTCCACTGCATCAAGAATCAACCACTACAGCCCCAGGACCCACCATCAGGGTCCTGAGGCCTGCATTACAGGCAGGGAGGGCTGTCATTCCACTGCATGCAGAAGCAGCCATTTTAGTCCCAAGAACCATCATCAACTTCTCAAGCTCCTCTAGTATAAGAGGCATCCACTGCTTCCCACTTCCAGAGAGCCTTCCTCTCTCTCTCTGGTACCCCCACCCCCACTCCCACCCACAGACACACACATTTCCACCCAGCCATTTCTAGGGATATGAGACAAGTCCATGCTGGGATGGAACTCAGGGTGATGTTGCGATAATGATGCGAGCCAGCACGAAGAAGCTTTTTTTAGGAGGTAGCAACCTCCTGCTTGTGCCCAAGCAACTGCTCACCACCATGGCATGCCTGTCCTGATGGCCTTGAGCTCCTCTCTAGGCTAAGAAGCACTCTCCCTTTCAGAGTAACAGTTCCATCAAACCCTTTCTAAGGCTATACGACAAGGTCTGCGGGATGGAACACAGGGTGAAGTGGTGAGAATGATGAGAGCCAGTGTGAAGAACCTTTTTTAATGAGGTAGAAACCTGATGCTCATGGAGAGAGAGAACGTTGTCACACTGCTAGGAGAGAGACAGACAAGCTCCCACTCATACTGTCACCTGAACTACATGACCTGAGAGAGGGAGAGAGAGATAGGCTCCCTGCTGCTAGATCAAGAGAGATCGGGTGGAGGGGGAGAGGTGTATCCAGTTCAAGCTGTCACCTGCCAGAACCAGCGAGCGATCTCATCTGTGCTCATGCTCAATGTCCACGTCCATCAGCAAACCTACCAGAATGAAATGAAAATAACACAACATAATTATGTGCCTGCCTGTGTGCCTGCCTGTACCTGCTATCACCATCGATTGCATGATTGAATGAAGTGTGCCCAATCAAGCACTAATTCTAGGCACATAATTCAACTTCCATGGACTTTCATCCCACCGTACCTGAAGCAGCCACTCCAGTCTCAGGAACCATCATCAAGATCCCGGAACCATCATTCCACTCACGGAGGACTGTTATTCTATTCCACTGCATCCAGAAGCAGTCACTCCAATCCAAAGAACCATCATTTGGATGCAGCTGCTGTTCGTGCCTGACTGGCCAGTGGCCACCGCCCCCCCCACCAGCTTGCCCCCCGCCAACCTACTCCTCTGCAGCTACCTGCTGATGCCCGCTGCAGCTGCTGAAAGAGCCCCTCTGCCCACCAGCAGCTGCTGCCTGCTTCCCTCTGCCAGAGAGCCTCTCTCTTTCTCTATGGCACCCCCTCACAGAAAATATGATATCCCTGGCTGGCTGCTCTACCTGGGTCCCTGTCTGAAATTCTGACCCCCTGGGGTGATCTTTCTATGAGCTGAACACACCTCTCCACTTGAGGGCTTCAAAGGGACCAACCGACAAATGTAACCATGTATTATATATCACAACTCGGCTTCCCAAGACTTCCCCCCATGCGGCGATCTCTGTGAGAGCGGGCAATGCACCTGGTGATGCCTGATTTTGCCTCTGCCAGACTGCCACAACCTCTCTCTCTCTGGCACACCAACATAGACACAAGCTCTGCCCCTCCTGGGGGGCTGTCTGCAAGTGTAGACCCTTCTGGTAGTGGGCACATCTTGGGGCTAAAACACTACATGTGCTGCTGCTGTCAGGTAGGGATCTGACAAGCTGTAGTAGTAGTAAGTAGTAATAATCCTTTATTTGTCACAACTATTCAGTTGGTGCAAAAATACAATAATAGTAAGCAATAACAATATAATAATGGTAATATAATATAATAAAACAATCAGAATGTAAAAAGATAAATCAACAAGTAATACTGCCAACGTCAATCCACATAAATTAAAGAAAATTTACATAAATTGTAACATCAAATAAAACAACGTTTCCAGTTTATGCAGCAGAAAACAAGGAATAAGAAAATAGAATTGAAAGTGTACTCCTAAACGTTCCTTTGCTCCAAACGGTTGTCCAAAGTAAAACCCAACATAAAACATAAAGGGGGGATTCCCCTTCTAAATTCCTAGTAACTCTAACTGCCTATGTTTCATAAGTAAAAGGATAAAGTTTGCCACTCTGTACATCACCTTACAATTGGGGTTAGCTAATAGGTATACAAGTTTTTGATCCAAGTTTCAACAAGGAACCTCCAAACAGAACAGCCCTCTAAATTGGTAGCAAATATCAGCTGTTAAAACACAGTCAAAAAGGTAATGATTTATATCTTCAATGCATTGGTTACAGTCACATAACCTCTGGTTATAGGGAATCCCTTTGAGGCAGCCCTCTAAGACATTAGAGGGCATCATCTGAAATCTCACTAAGGTGAGTGGTTTCCTGAGAGCAAAGTTTTCTATATGGCAGAGGTAAAACTCTAATTGATGCACTGTTTTTAACTTCCCATACTTAGAAGCAGCTATTGACTCAGCGGCTAGTGCAATATCCTGCTGTTTGTGACTATCAGATAAGCGAGTTCCCTAAAGACTTTTCACCGAGTCGCAAGGGAGACCCTCCAAGGTCTCTAAAGAAAAAACAATTTTATTTAATAGCTGGGGAAAATGTAATCTCCATGTGTTCTTGCACTTGAAACCATCCTGCTCTTCCCAGCAAGCATAAGGCAAATGTCCCCTGGACATACCCATCAACCTTATCCAGTAATTGCAAATAGCAATTTCAACCCTGTATTCAACTGAAAGGATGCCTGTTTCAGTTTTCAGGAAGGAAACATGAGTATAACTTGGTACCCCCAGATCAAAATCTGGACTTTCTGGGGAGCTTGTTTTGAAGAACTTCCAGGGGGATACAGCATGACCCCACAATTCATCCCCATACAGAATCTGGGGCAGTAGTTTTCTCGTAAGCAACTGTAGGGCCGGTTTAATCAACTTACCACCCTTGGTGGCCCAAAAATTGCTAATGCCCCCAAATGTCTGCTGAGCTTTCAGCTTAGCAGCTGCCACCTAATGGATGCAGGAACCCATAGCAGAAAAGAGCAGACCTAAATACCTAAACCGAGGCACCTGTTCTAACTTGACTTCATCAAGTTCCCATCTATATGTGCATACCCTGGTGGAGAACACCACAATCTTGATTTTAGAATAATTGATCTTTAGTTTTTCCATTTTACAGTAAGATCCTAGTACCAGAAGGGCAATTCTTAGACCATTTTCCGCTGTGGACAACAGCACCATGTCGTCCGCATACAAGAGAATGGGAAGAGCCCTCCCACCTATACATGGTGCCAAGGTCATCTCGTTCTTATAGATGTCTACTATATTATTTATGTAGAACTTAAAAAGGAAGGGTGTCAGCACGCACCCCTGATTTACCCCTATGTTTACGGGAATGGAGTCTGTAAGATCACCTTTGTGAGTGAAACGAACTCTCATATAAGTATGTAGGTGCAACTCTCGGACCAAAAATAATAGTCATTTATCTAAATTTGCAAGTGCCAGCTTTGCCCAAAGCCTATCCCAGTCTACAATATCGAAGGCCGATTTAAGATCGACAAAAGCAGCAAAGAGTTTGCTCTTCCTAACTTGAATGTATTTGTTAACCAGATGATCCAATACAAAGCAATGGTCTATTGTGGCTCATCCTGGTCAAAATCCCGCTTGTTCCTCATGAAATATGTTTCTCTTTTCAGCCCAAATTTCCAGTTTTGCCAGAAGATATCTCCCATACAGCTTTGAGATCACATCCAATAAGCGAATTGGTCTGTAATTTGCTGGGCTGATGCTGGGGCCTTTTTAATAAATAGGTTTTACTACACTGGCTTTCCACCCTATGGGGAAATTTCCAGTGCCATTTATGCAATTGAACAGGCTCTGGATAATAGGTAGCCACCAATCAATATTTTCTCTAAACACCTCCCCAGGAATACTGTCTTCCCCTCAGGTCCTTTCTCGAATGCAGATCTTCTATAAGAGCTCAGATTTCTGTCTCCTGTATCAGTTGCTAGAAAGGGCAATCCGTCAAAAACAACTCTAACTTGGGATCCTCATTTCCAACTCCTTCAACAGCAAAGATCTCATAATAATATGTTTGCCAAGTCTGAGCTGTAATCCCAGTATCAGTTCTAGGACATGGGTCAGAAAAACCTCTTTTAACTATATTCCAAAACATGGCACCATCCTTTCGTTCCACAGCAGTCCCCAATTTTCTCCACTGGTCCTGTTGGTATTTCATTTTCTTTTCCCTGATTTTCCTTCTAAAGGCTGCTCTTGCCAGTCTTAATCTTAGCAAATTATACCTATCAGGAGTCAGTTTGGCTATACAGGCTACTTAATTTACAGATTGTTTATGGAAAGCACAGTCTTTATCAAACCATGCTGCTCATTTTACTCTGGGCCTTTCCTGAAAAATACCTGTCTCACTTTCCCGTACAATGCTAATAAGGTTAGCAAACAGGTCCAAAATGCTGTCTGCATCTGTACAATAGAGGCCTTTAATTTCCTGCATCTGTTATCCCTTAAACAATCTGCCACTTTGTTTGCCACCTTCCGATTCCACCTCATAGTATTTAGATCCTGAGAATTTGGCTGTACCAGAATTTGGTCTCCTATCTGGGGGATTTCTTCCTTCCCCTCTAGTCTTATTCTAACCAATATCGGGTAATGGTCACTAGTCCCCACTAGGATTACCCTGAAATTGGAAAATTTCTCAGAGCTAATTTTGGAAATACAAATATTGCCTATGACACTAGCCCCTGAGTCACCCACAAAGGTGAAAGCACCATCCTTATCCATTTCCTCTCTCCCATTTAAAGTGTACCAGTTGAGTTTGAAGAGACATTTTAGAAATTGCAGACCGTTTGCATTACAAATAGGATCTCTGGAGGTTTGTTTGAACTCTCCAGAGTACTCCTCAGGGTCTTGCGGTAGACTCTCCAAAATCTGGAGATCAGAATTCCCTATCCTTGCATTAACATCACCAACTAAAACTGGTATATAGTTTGGATAACTCGCACTGCATTCCTCAATAAAGTTTTCCAGTGCATACCAAATAGGAGATCTGTCTTTAGTACCCTTAGCAGAGGGAATATATATATTTATGATTATCACCCCTCCCCTACTTCCCCAGGTAAGTTTGACTGCCATAGTATGGAGGGGAGAATTAAAAATTTCCTCACCTTCCAACTCTTGAGCCTGCCTAACAAAAATAGCCAATCCCCCTGCTGATCTACCATATTTTGCTTCTCTGGTAACTGGAACACTCCATACTCTATATTCAAGGACTTCCAACCATGTGACATCCTCCAACCAAGTTTCCTGAATACAAATTACTTCAAATTTTGACAAAAAGGTCCATCCGTTGCTATCCAAACAAGTCTTCCATCCATGGACATTACAGGACACTACACCCATGCCCTGAAATTGGCCAACCTGTCATGTAGAGAAAATTCCAGCAGCGGTCCCAGGGCTGTATATGATATTATCCTGGGTGAATGACCTATATGCAGCTAGAGAGTCCTTGAGTCCCCTCAAGATCGATTTTACTTTAATCTTACCATCCATATTCCCTGCAGCTCCCAAAAAATTGGCTATCCCCTTGGTTAAGCTGGTTTCCGGAGATGGAGTGAAGCATCGTGCTCTCCCCTGGGCTAAATCCACCCTGGAAATCCCAGCCTGCAAGTTCTTATTCCCTGCACTCATAGGGCTCTCCACTGGCCCTGAGGCCCTTACTACTAGAATGGTCTCTCTAGTGGAGGATTGGAACACAAAATAATCTCTAACTAATGTATCAAATAATGTTTTGTTCAGCTGTTCATGTTCAGTTATACCTATTCCTTCACAATCAGTCACATTTCCATCTGATATGGAACCCTGTACTGGGGAGTTTCCCAAATGCAAATCAGTTGGAGGTCTCAAAAATTTTGATTGCATGCCCTCTACAGCTCTTTGTCTTACAATCTTAGGCCTATTTGATGCCCATGTAAATTATTTTGTTTTATTTAGTTTCCCTAATTGAGAATACAGACCCTCCATACGCTCCAGAATCTCCTTCTGCCCTGTGGATTCTAGGATGATGGGTAGAGACGGGAAGGCACTGTCTGCTGGGAATGTCAATGTTTATCCCCATTTCACCAAAACCTTCAAGTTCCATCTCTTCCTCCTTTCCTAAATCAATTAAATTCTCCTCCTTTCTAAATACTGAACCCTAGGTTTGTGGCCTATTTTGTTTATCTATATGCAGATCCCTCCCAACCTTGTGATTGTTTCTAGATGGTAAAATGCTACTAATCACCTTAGACTGGGTTTGTACCACTGTAGATTTGAGTTCATTTGTTTTTACAGGGTCACCACAAAATGCCCTTGAGATATAAATAAAATTATCCTTCAAAATTTCCTCTTTTTTGAAAATATGGTCAACCAAGCCCAAGGAGTTAAATGTAACACTTACCACCCAACACCCCTTAGTGTGGCACAATAAGTCAACAGAACATATGTTCTTTCTAGTTATAGGAGCATGCAAGAGAAACCAAAGATGCTCTGCCACATCCAGAAGCGTGTTCCAGAAGGGCAGTTGTCCCATTTGGAGGGAAAGTACTGTAAAGATTATGTTATAGGGGAGGGGAACAAATTTTCCACCTACCCCATCAGCTATCTCCTGCAATTTAGAAGATTTAAGAAATCCCGGCACTAACCTTTCCCTTATTTGTGACTGGGAAAAGTTCTGGGAGGGTTCTAATATCTGACTGCATTTGGGTTTATCCCCGGCTTCCAAAATAGGTCAGAGGAGATGTCTGGGAATATGTTCCAAAAGTTCACCAATTTTTAGATTGACATGATTCAACTGAGCAAACATAAAACAAATTGTCTGAGATGTCAAGGATACATGTTCAGTCAAAAGAGCTGAATACTGGAAGTCCTTGGCACCTGTCAGGCACCCTTCCCCAGCTAATATGATAGAGTTAGCCTTGTTGATTGGGCAAGAATTTAGGGGAGGAATTTTGCAAGACTCTAGAGATGGCAAATCGTCCTCCTGTAGAT
>QEPC01013621.1:191485-223474 GCA_003113815.1 Sphenodon punctatus
TTTCTTGCAAGCCTCTCCACCCCTGGTGCCTGGAAGTCTGCTCCTTAGTGACTGACACCTCCCTGTCATGTTTGACCTTCCAGTGAACCTTTATTTGCCACCCGAACTCACCGAACGTGATCCGAACTGACCAAACTGTTCGGCCATTTCACCATTTGGTGTTCAGTTTGTTCAGTGTGTTCACTCTCAGGTTCGTGTTCGAGTTCAGTCATCCGAACAGGCCGAGTTCGGGCCGAACTCTGAACTGCCGAACCGCGTTCGCCCATCCTTATCATCCACCATTGTGAACCACCATTTTTTCCAGAATCATGAACAATGTTAACCTGGTGGCACTAGCTGTGTCTGCACAAACAAATGTAATGGATGAATATGTGTTTAGCAGCCAAATTAGTAGCCACTGATTAGTGCTACATCTGATAACACCCATAATGTTTGGACGATTTGTGTCTCAAAGAGTTTGCCTTCAAGTACAAGAGGGGAGACAGTAAGGCTTTTTTTACAAGAGGCTTGTTTATAGTGCATTTCTAAATTCCTGGAGAAAGAAATTCACATGCTGGGGTGGGGGGTAAACATTCCTCCTAACTACCGGAAGTGAGCTTGGTGCCACTGAAAACAGTGGGTACTGCGAACCAGAAAACGCTTGGAGATGCAGAGTCTCTCCATCTGCATCTCCAAGCCTGCACTACATAGATGGATTTACACCTCTGCATCTCCAAGCCTGTGCTACATGGACAGTTTTACAATTCTGCATCTTCAAGCCTGCGCTAGTTTGTGACACCTGTTGTTTTCAATAGCACCCGGCTCACTTCCATTAGTGGGGAGGAATGTCTAACCCAGGAGTGGGGAACCTCAGGCCGAGGGGTCAAATGCGGCCTGTGGAAAGTTTTTTATGTGGCCCCTTTTCAGCTCCTGAATTTGGCCCTTGGATCCAGTTCTTAGCTCCAATCACTGAAAATCTGATCTCAAGGGAAGGAAGCAGAAATAAGGGCATTCACATAAAGATAGGGGGCTTCTCCATGGCACAGATCCATGATTTGGGTCATCCTTTCCTTGGGTGCATCCCTTAAGCACCCCCGCTCCAGCATCTGTGTGGCCCTAGGAGTTTGTGCAAGCTCTCAAAGTTGCCCCCGGGAGGGAAAAGGTTCCCCACCCCTGGTCTAATCCCTACCCCCTACCCCACATGATTTTATTTCTCCATGAATCTAGAAACGTGCTATTAACAGGCCTCGTAAAAACAGCCTAAAAGATCACTCGGAAACAATGGGTGCTTTAGATTGATGCGGAGGCAGCCTGCTCTTGGAGCTGCTCTGGGGATGAACCCCCACATTTTCCTGCTTGCAGCCCTGCCTGGGTCTGCTTTAGATGGACTCAACATGGTGCACCCCCCACCCCCACACCATAGCGTTGTGGGCAATTGCCTAAAGTTCTAGGCTGGCACCTGCAACTCTATAATGTTGTCCAGGGTAACGGCAAGCCAAAAGAGGAGCTGCAGTGTAGGTCTGCCGAGCAGACAGACAGAAGCTCCACTTCAGGACAGTGCCCTGGGTTTGGCCAGCCTGTTCCACCGACGTTGCTCCAGGATGCTCCTTGTACATCTGGCAGGGGTGTTTGTGTGTGCACCTCTTGATGGATGAGTGAAGCTGGCATGGGCAGAACTGGGGCTTCTGTCCATGTAAAAGCACCCAATATGACTAACACTTCATGGAGGGAAGCAGCAGTTCAAAGTGACAGAACCCTGCCAGAGCTGTTGAGACTGGGCCAGTTCTGTCACTTTCAAAGGTCAGCAAGAATCGGGCATCACTAGTGCCAGAATGGGACTGGGTTGATTTAGGCACCCCCTGGTTTGTCAGAGGTGCCCAAATCTTCGGGTGCCTAGTTGTAGCTTTAGTGAAGACAGTTTAGGAATCAAGACTGAGTCTCCAGGGCAGGTGAGGGTGGTGCCAGAGGAGGAACAAAGTTCCTGGGTGGGAACATAATGGGAAATGAATGCAAAGAATAGGGAGGAACAAAGTTATGAAGTCTCTTGGAAGTGAATCCAAGAACTCTGTGCTGCATGTGAAGGGGGAGAGGGAGGGAGCAGAGAAAAAGTTTAAAAAGTTCAAAGCACTGAGTGAGGTGAATGACCTTGGCAGCTGAGTGATGAATAGAAATGATAGGGTTAATGTGAGAGTGAGGAAGGCAAGTTAGAAGGACATTGTAATAGTCAAGACAGGAGGTGATAAGAACATGGACTTGAGTTTTGGCAGTGGGAGTGGAACAGGAAGGAAGGACTGAATTTTAGTAATGTTACCCAGGGAAAAGCAATGAATCTTAAGCCCTTTCTACACAGACACTCTAACACCAATAAAATGGGTGTTACATTTTAATATACATGGTACAGGGCAACATTGCAGCCCTGCAACATGGGCCCTTTTCACACGAGATGCCTCCACCCAGTTTCGCTGGGTGGAGGCGTCTGTGTAAACATCACTTGCGGTGGATGTAGGTGCGTGCATGCTCCCATGCAACACCCATCTCCACCCACCACCCACCCATGGAGCAACGATTGCTCCGTGGTAGGGATGGGCGAACAGAACGCGGTCGGATGTTCAGACGTTCAGTTCGAAACCCAAGTTCGGGTTTGATGGTTTGGTTCAGCCGAGTTTGGTTTGACCGAACTTAGCGGAACATTCAAAAATAGCACTATCAATACTGAAATCAAACCGAAACTGAATTTTTGGCCCTTAAAGACGTTTTCCCCACCCCTGAACTTATCCAAACATGATCGAACTGTTCGGTCATTCGAGAGTTCAGTTCGGATGTTCAGTTCGGACGTCTGAACAGACCGAGTTTGGTCCGAACTCCGAACATCCGAACCGTGTTCGCCCATCCCTACTGTGTGGGTGGGTGGTGGGTGGAGATGGGTGTTGCACGGGAGGATGCACACACCTACACCCACCACAAGTGGTGTTTACACAGATGCCTCCACCCATCTCTACCCAGAGAAATGCACCCCACCCACCGCAAGTGGTGTTTACACAGACGCGTCCACCCATCTCCACCCAGCGAAACTGGGTGAAGGCATCTCGGGTCAAAACGGCCTATGTTGCAGGGCTGCAGTGTTGCCCTGTACCACGTATAATAAAATGTAACACCCATTTTATTGGTGTTAGAGTGTCTGTGTAAAAAGGGCCTTAGCAACAGACTGTATCTGAGGCTGATTTCATATGTTACGTTTTTGGCTTTCACCACAGTCAACCTCACTCAAATGCGGGTGGTGGTGAAAGAGCCGTGCACGTCTGTTTGCTCACATCCAGATGTTCACCACAGTCAAACACGGCCCAGAGTGAATCTAACCACGCTTTGTGAGGTCGGGGCGAGAGGAGGTCCAGAAGTGTGGTGAATGTTCACCACGACAGGGGTGAACAAAATATAATGTCTAAAGGGAAACCCCTGGCCACTTTGCAAGGAAATTACCATGGTCCATGGTGACAGCACGCAGCATCGCTGCTAGGCAACCAACAGCAAGTGGCGGACATGTTTGCGTCCGCGTACCCCCGGTGCATTCTGAGGCGCGAACCGCGGTACTCACCACCGCGGCACGTCTGTTGGGTTCCCCCGGCCCATGGTTTCTCCGGTTGTCCCCAGGCGGTGGTGCCGCCCCTGTCACATCTGCGGCTCACTACGGCCCACAGTGAAGCAATTGACACCGGGGTGGGATTCACTGTGGTGAATTTCACCACGTCACGTCTGAAATCACCCTGTGTTGCATAAAGGAGAGGGAGGAGTCAGAGATCAATACCAGGTTATGTGTCTGTCAGTCAGGCTGGATGGTGGTGACACCAACAATGAAAATGGGGAGGGAAGAGGGAGAGGAAGGTTGGGGGGGGGGAATGAGGAGTTTAGCTTTGGACATATTAAGCTTGAGTTGACGTTGAAAATTTCCAGCGGAGATGCAAGAGAGACAATTGGTGATGCAAGGCTGGATGGAGTGGGGAGAGGGAGTGAGGGTAGAGACACAGAATTGAATGCCATCAGAGTGTCTGTGATAGTGTAATATCTGGCTAGGGTCAAGGAGGACCATTAATTTAAAAACCTGATGGGTTTCTAGTTGATTGCACATAGGATTCACCACCTGCCTATCATGTTTTCCACTCAGTTTTTCTCCTGTCACACACAATCACAAAAAGATCTGTGTTCTTTGATAAGGGCAGAATGCTAGTTGACATGAATTAACATCTCAGTCTCTCTCTAAGCGCTTGGGTGTTGCATTTTTAAACAAGCGTGAAAACAGCAATGTCGAAATGCAAACGCATAGCTGTACTTGCTGGATCTTACACCCTGGGTGACCTGCGCAAAGCCACCATGTTCCAACTCTGCCTTGGCAAAAACCAGCCCCCTAACAAAATGGACACTCCTCACTCTCCATTATCCACTCACGTCCGAGTGGGTAGTGTCACATTTGTTACCACCCACTGTGTCTGTGAGCAATGAAGGGACTTAGTAGGAAGTCCAGGAGAGCAGACTATGACAGATAATATACGTTGGATTGAAATTCTAGACAGCTGTGCTTCAGAATGCATTTTCATTTTCTGAGTAATTGTGAGCAGCAGCTGTCGTTTTTCTTCTGGAGCTATTTTGATATTTCCCACTGCCCCAATAAAATTATTTTTATCCATTAAAAACGTAAAATTAGTTTGCTTTTGAATTATTTTGAAGCTTAATGATTAAGAGTGCATTGAGCTTTCGTGGCTCAGCTTTCTTCAAGAAAAGTTTACTCTGCTCTATCACCACAATCCCTCCTTCCTTTTTAGAAGAATAAGTTGCTTTTCACATTTTCAGATTGTGAACTCTGATCAGCCGCTATGCATTGTGGATGGGTGAGTGAAGCTATGTATTCACTCATTGATTTGTCCCCACCCATTTGGTCATATGGGGAGAAATCAGCACTTTTGAAAATTAATTTGGACAGCCCTAGCAGTCATGTAGGGAGAAATAAGAGGGGTGGGTGGGAATTGGGTGCCCTTACTCTCCACTGCTTGACTTTATGGGTTCCTTAGGAATTTTGTCTACCTTGAATGTCCACACCTTGGGGATGGCCTTCCCTTTGCTCTATAGAACCAGGTACAATAGGGTCCCAATCTCAGATAGGCCTATTAATGTTCTGTCAAATAGTCAGCAAATAATGGCTTCTTTATGTATAGTTTAGGTGCCACATTATTAGACCTGACACCACAAATCACAGTGCATGCTAATTCCATCAGAAGCAGGTCGTTCACCTTCATTTGTGTGACATGGAATCTTTTCTGCTATTTTTGCTATTTATAATTATTTTTCACAAGCTGAACAGAACTGCAATGGGGCCGATCCCAAACCCCATGTGCACCCCATGAACACTCACGGGGACTGTCGAGATGCAAAAGTCCCAGCTAAATGCCAGGGAAATGCCAGAAATTGCCATTAAAATGTTATAGAAGTGCTGTAAAAGATCTGAAAGTCCTGGCAAGTCCCAGAAAGGGACAGAAAATGTTGGAAAGTGATTACAATTGACTGAAAAGTTATGAAAAATGACCAAAAACTGCTGGAAAATCACAGACAACAATATTAACAATGGTGGAAACATGGAATTACTGGAAACTGATGAAGTGCCATCGAACGCTTGCAAGTGCTTCTGAAAAGTCAGGTACAGGAATAGGAACTCTTGCTCTCCTCTCAGTCCTACACATTATTTGGAAGTTCTTGAATTAGGCAGAATCCTTCTCCAATCCAGCACCTCTACATATTCATTCATTCATTCATTCATTCATTCACTCATTCATTCATTCATTCATATTTGTATCTCGCCCTTCCCTGAAGGCTCAGAGCAGCTCACAAAAAATTATAATATCACCCTCACATATCTCTTTCCCCCATACTGCCTAACAATGTGCATTACTTGTCTAACCACTACTGTAGCAGACCCCAAACTATAAACAGTGGGAGACCCAAGCTGGCAAGATTTAAATTTAGCTGCCACTCCAACTTCCATGTATTAGTTTTATACCAATGATGGAGCTTGAGACAGTTTCTAATTCTAAAATGAATGCACCTATCAGGCTACTTGCAAGATACTTTATGGCAGTGCCAAATAGCAAGTGATGTATCAGCCACGCATTAAAGCAACTTAAAGACATCTAGGACCCACTTCCTCAGTGCCTCTCTACACCAGTGTTTTACTGTCCCCTCTTTGAAAAGTAAAAGTAGCACTTAATGGTCTGATTACCGGTTTCATCTCTCCCCAGTGTTCTTTAATATAAGCCTTAGGGATCCTTCAAATCCACCCAGCTCATCTTTCCCCATTTTTGTTTCCTGTAGGTATTTCTCTCTCAGACATGGCAGAGTTGTGGAAATACGGTCATCAACCTGTCTCTTATACACATCTAGATGTGTATAAGAGACAGGAGCAGCTCACAAAAAATTATATCACCCTCACATATCTCTTTCCCCCATACTGCCTAACAATGTGCATTACTTGTCTAACCACTACTGTAGCAGACCCCAAACTATAAACAGTGGGAGACCCAAGCTGGCAAGATTTAAATTTAGCTGCCACTCCAACTTCAATGTATTAGTTTTATACCAATGATGGAGCTTGAGACAGTTTCTAATTCTAAAATGAATGCACCTATCAGGCTACTTGCAAGATACTTTATGGCAGTGCCCAATAGCAAGTGATGTATCAGCCACGCATTAAAGCAACTTAAAGACATCTAGGACCCACTTCCTCAGTGCCTCTCTACACCAGTGTTTTACTGTCCCCTCTTTGAAAAGTAAAAGTAGCACTTAATGGTCTGATTACCGGTTTCATCTCTCCCCAGTGTTCTTTAATATAAGCCTTAGGGATCCTTCAAATCCACCCAGCTCATCTTTCCCCATTTTTGTTTCCTGTAGGTATTTCTCTCTCAGACATGGCAGAGTTGTGGAAATACGGTCATCAACAAACGTGTGGGAACCCGATCTGCCTTTCTAATTCCAGCACAACATCCTCAGAAAACAAAGATGACTCTAGAGATCCCTTCCCCCCACCCACATCCACTAAACCTGCTTTAGGCAATTTAGCCAATTTAATTGCTAAACCAGAACTTTATTTTATAGTATTTCTCTTTGTTTTCTTCCAAACCCCCCACCTGGCCGCCCTCCTTCCCCTGCCGTGAGAGTGAATGTTGCTGATCATTTGGGTAGAATTCAGCTCAGGCAGACACAGCAAGCCCAATTTACTTTTAACGTTCAGTTTCCAGCCTCAGTCACATGATGCCTGAGCTTTGTTTATGCTTAACGGGAATGCATACAACCCCCCTCCCCCCCAAAAGTTGTTCTGGGTTTCTGCAAAACTGAAAAAAAATCTGTTTTTATGTTCAAATATTTTTCCTCTGAAAACCTAGTCAAGTGATGCAGGTGGCAATAGGAGTCCAAAAAAGAAAGGATTAAGGAGAGCTGAAGCTGCTCCATATATACTGGGATCTAACTGACAGTGGCATAGCAAGTATGGGGCAGGCCCAATTATGCCCACCCAACTCCCATGGACAAGGGGGTGGGATCTTCATAAGTGGTGACCCTCTCAAGCGGACTTCCAGCTACCCTCTCAGTGAGCTAGGGATGGGCGAACATGGTTCAGAAGTTTGAAGTTTGGACCAAACTCGACCAGTTTGGTCGACTGAACTGAACTTCCGAACCGAACTCAATTTTCAAAACTAACCAAGTTTCCGAACTCGGTTCTGTTCCCCCATCCCAATATTATAATATTCCATTTAGTTCAATGGGGTTTGAATTTCCGAACTCTGTTCGGAAGTTCAGAGTTCAGACCAAACTCAAATACTTCGGTCGACCAAACCGAACTTCCGAACCAAACTCGATTTTTGAACTGAACCGAACTGAATTTCCAAACTTGGTTCTGTTCGCCCATCCCTACAGTGAGCTCCCACAAAGGTGGGGGAGCTACCCTAGCTCCCAGTGAGCTCCCCCTCCCATCCCTTGAAGTGGCAGCAAACCCAGCAGGAAGGAAGTCTTCAGAATGTGGCCATTTTTAAATGGGATGCACACGTGCACTCCCCCATTCCTCCCCACTCGAGCATCCATCTGAAGACAGCGTGGGCAGGTGTGCACTCCCATGGCCCATGCACCGCCTACTCATGCCCACACACAGAGCACTGGGGAAAAACCTAGGATGCTCCATTGGGAGCATGAGCAGGGTGCAGACCCAGCGCACACCTGTCCCAGGCCATCTGATTCCCCTCCCCCCACTCACAGAAGTGCATATGCGCTGCACTGAATGCACACAGACACCCCCCTGTCCTGCTATGCCTGTTTAAAAATGGTCTGGAGGGAGGGGGTCAGGGCCAATACTCAACCGACCCACTCTGAAAATTTCCTTCTTGGTGGGGCCTTTGCTAGTGGCCTGAATACTGCTAGAAAACTTTCAGAGTGGGCAGGGGATGTGTCCCCTCCTCCAGCAGTGTCAACATGGGGTTGTTTCATCAGTGCTGTTTACTAGTTTAACATAAATGTGAACAGTCCCAAACAGCATAAAGTCTCTTACAATCTCCGAACATTGTTTTTCAGTTAAGGGGAGCCACTTGCTTGGCTCCCAGCCTCTACTCGCCTGGCCCCAAGCCTTTTAATGTTCCGGCGAATTTGCAAGACCTTTGGGGAGGGGGGTTAATCCAGGCCTTTGGGGAGGGGGGTTAATCTCCCTCCACCCTTATTTATTGTATTTTTAGTATTACCCTAGTTGTGTTTTATTGTTGTGATTTTATGAGTGTTTTAATATATTTTTATAAATGCATTTTTATGTTTTTGAAATTGTTAGCAGCCCCGAGCTGTTCTCAGGAGGGGCAGGATATAAATCAACAAAATAAATAAATAAATAAATACTCTGTCTGCAGAAGAGCCACGCCCTTTGTCTTAGTACTTAGGATCCTTCATCTACTGTAGCTCAGGAGTAGGCTCCCCTTGTGCTTTTCATCCTTTCTCCTGGTGCACTACACTGAAGCACTTTTGACAAAATATTTTTTATATATATATATAATTTGTTAAATTAAAAATAAATTTATTTTTTTAAAAAAATCAATCTGCATACACAAAATAGCCAACGGACCATTCCAAAATGCTCACTAGAAGCATCAGCATCATTTTGGGAAAGGACTATGCACATGCAAAACAGCCATTTTGCACATGCACAGGGGTTTTTAAATAAATAAATAAATAAATATATTTTAATAAATTAAATGAAAAAAATTACATAAAACAGATGGAAGCAAACAGCAATCGTTTCCTTGTTTATCCATTTTTGTAACGTTAGTCATGAAAAAGAATGGAGCTTCCTTCATTTTTGTAACTAATTAAAACAATACGAATTACACCCCCTAGTGTCTTTCCCCTTTTATAAGGAAAGTTTGCTTGACTCTCCTGTTCATATGAATGCTTAAAAAAATGAAAAATAATTTCTGCAGAATAGTCAGAATACAGTTAATTAGAAAAGTGCTGACCAGGCACAAACACAGATCTCTCAAATGTTAAGATGACAGTAAGCTGATCTTGCAAGTTGGCTTTGTTTTTAATTGTCTGCTCATGGCAAGCTTGCCCACTATTGATGTGTACACATGGCACAGGCATTCATTCTGGAAGCATTCTAAATGACTCTTAACGGCAACCTCCGGCAAATGCGACTGGTAAAGTGGGAGCAACCGACAAAGGGCTGCAAAACTCATTCTAGCCCAATCTTTAATGTATCTTTCAGGTAACCTTGACAGAAGGTGTTAGAAAACTGTGAATTGAGCAAGGTAATCCCATGCAGGGGGAAGTTCATTGCCGTCCTTTCAAAATCCACAGGTTTTGCTGGCTGTCTGCTGTGAAAAGCTTGCTGTAATTTGGTGGCAAACATGCAGGTAATACCTTATTATACAGCAGTTTGGAGTGTTTTGAATGTAAGCTGTTGAGCAAGTAATAGCAGGTAATAGCAAGCCACTAACCCTTCCAGTGAGCAGAACAGGTTAGTCTCAATGGCACTTACTCCTTAATGCTTTTTTATCTCAGCATTGTCTATCCCACATACCTTTGCTATATCTACTTGCTAACATCACACCACAGAGAAATAAAGGACCCTATTCTCTAATGTTTTATACCTGAGAAGAACCTTTGCAAAATTCTGCTGAATCAAAATGGTAGTGGTGGCTGTTGCTGACTTCAGGGCCAGCCTTACTGTGGGGCGGTTCAGGGCAGTCACCCCTGGCCCCGATCTTGGAGGGGGCACAATCAGGTCCCCCAGTTCCCAGCCACTATCTGTCTTGGCCAAGGAGTGAGAGAGAGGCGGGGTCTCTGCCTCTCTCTCACTCGCTCGCTAAGTCTGAGACAGGCAGTGGAGGGGGCCAGGGAGTGAGGGAGAGGCAGAGGCCCCACTTCTCTCTCACGCCCTGATCCCCTCTGCTTCCTGTCAGTCTCAGTCAGGGAATGAGGGAGAGATGGGGCCTCTGCCTCTCTCTCACTCCATGGCTGAATCCGAGACAGGCAGTGGAGGGGGCCAGGGAATGAGGAAGAGGCAGAGGGACCACCTCTCCCTCACTCCCTGGCAGCTGGGCGGAGGGGAGTGCTCTCTCTGCCCATCCCCAAGCCCAAGTCTGGGTAATGCCCCCAGACCGATCCGGGGAGCACCCCCTGAGCTGGGGAGTGCCCCTAGGACCTGTCTCTTATACACATCTAGATGTGTATAAGAGACAGGTGCTCTCTCTGCCCATCCCCAAGCCCAAGTCTGGGTAATGCCCCCAGACCGATCCGGGGAGCACCCCCTGAGCTGGGGAGTGCCCCTAGGACAGTTCATGGAACAATGGGGCTCCACATTTCTCCCCTGCCCTGGACCCTGCAATTTTTAAGGCCGGCCCTGGCTGACTTCACATATTTGATAGACACTGCAGACACTGAGAAATCAGATCCCTATTACATTAAGATGTGTGATACGTAACATACCACTTGATGCTACCATAAGGGATCTTATAAATAATCTGACTGATGCTTGCACAGGTAGACTAGTGGGTAAGGTGTTGGGCTCTGGCCTGGGAGACAAATGTTCAAATCTCATCTTATCCATCAACTCAAGTCACTGGGTGATCTTGGCAACTCACTATCACTCTCCAGCAGTAAATTGAAAAAAATACGCTCTACCTCAGTGCATGGAGATTGGGTAACAACTGAATTTAAAATCTCCTATGACTTATAGAATGAGGTATGCTATGAGAGTGTGAAATCCAAGGAATAAGTTTTTCTAGGCATCATAGGGGGCAGAGGATATATGGGGTCTATACTGTATTCAGAGAAAGATTCTGGTTAGCCTAGGTAGCCTCAACCAATGTGATTCACACACTTCCCATAAAGAAGATGTTGCCAATTCACCTGGGCAAAAAATAAGTTCAGCTGCTGATATGTTTGTGTATGTACACCAATGACTCTTCTGTCATCCTACTCATCCCAGCAGCTTTCAGTCTGGAATAGCCAGTCCATGTGAAAGAGCACAAAATGAAGAGAGCTGCTTGTAAACTATGCTCAGGCTGAATAAACCTCAGTTCCTGGCTGTAACAAGAGCAGGGAGGTGCAGTTGAAAAACTACATGGGATAAACCACTGCCAATATGACTTTTATGAAGGCAATTCTTCTAGGGCTGAAACACAATTCTTGGTTTCTTGTGTTTCTCGACTAAAATCACAATTATAATCAATAATGAGACAAGAATTGGCTGGATTCTCACTGAGAAAAGTGAGAATCTAAATAAACAGAATATCCAGTGCTGATGTGGAGGGAGTGGGGTGGGGTGCGGAGAGGGGAGGAGGAAGCCATGCTGCACCCTGCTCAGACCTTTTACTTTGTCTAGGGCTGGCAGCTTGGGGAAGGGGACAGAGCCCAGGGCTGAGTCATCTCTGTGGGAAGCTGCTGAGAAATCCCCGATAGAGAATTATCAGGAATGGGAGGGGGAACCCACCTCTTCCCTTAAGCTCCCCTTCCTATCTGGATGTCCTTTCCAGATGGGAGGGGGAAGAACAGGATGGAGGGGGCAGACTCAGCAGATATCTTCAGCATTCTATTGGCTAGCAGGAGTCAGCACCCAATAGAATGATAAAAAGCTGTGCTGAGCCTGCCTCTTCCCTTTAGCTTCCCCCTCCCATCTGAAAAGGAGTAGGACTCCCTGATCCCATCTGCCCAGATGGGAAGGGGGAGAGCTGAAGGAAAGAAGCGGACTGGGAACAGCTTTCCAGTATTCTATTGGCTTCTGATTCCTACTAGCCAATAGAATGCTGAAGATGTCTGCTGAGTCTTGCCCCTTCTTCCTGCTCTTCCCCCTCCCATACCTGAAATTTTTTTGGGGGTGCTTTCTCAGCAGCTTCCCACAGAGACAAAGCTATGAGTCTTCTCTGAACAAAGCTGCAGAGAAAGCTCTGATAGAGAATTATCAGGAATGGGCAGGGGGAGAGCAGGAGAGAGGGAGTCCAGCTCTTCCCTTCAGCTCTCCCCCTAATAATTCCTAATAATTCTCATAGCCCTGTGCTCTGTCCCTGGGCTGCCAGCCCCAGACAAGATAAGAGTGCTGGGGAGGGAACAGTGAGGCTTCCTCCTTCTTTCCTTTCTCCCTCCCCCACTTTCAATTTTTCAAGGCTGGAAGAACAGCCTGACTCTGGGAGGTGGGGAGGGGTTGGAATAAACCTCACAAAGATATGAATCAGGATACAGATTTCTGCTTGATCTCAACCCTGATTCTCAATTCCAATTAGATTTTCAATGAGATGATTTTGGATCCTCGTTCCAGCTATAATTTCTTCTTTTAAAAAAATAGCTTGAGCCTGGAGCAATTTTCTAAATCTGCCATGATAAACAAAAGTCGGTGAGCATGATCCAGTTAAGCCGTACTGCCCATGCAAAGGGCCTTGTGCTGGAGGTAGGGCCAAGGAGCAGGGATCGGTGGTATGCGGGCACCAGCAGAAGCAGGTTCTGCTGGCCAGATGGCCACATCCCCTCTGATGGAGTGGTGGTCATGCACCCCATACTGGCAGTAGGGAAGGGGGCACAGCTTGCAGAAGGGGTTCCCTAAGCCTTGGGTGTGCCCCACCAGGGCTGGGGGCACCCCACCAGGGTACCCAACAGTGGAAAAGCCCACCAGACCCTTCATGGCTCCTCAAAGCAGGAGTAAGCCCCATGTAGCAACAGGAACCATTTGCCTGGAGACACAGGACCACTGCACACCAGGCCGACCAGCCCCCAAACTGGGCACACAGCACTCACCATATATTTCAGGAAATCTGGACAGTCCCCCAGGGAACCCAGTTCGTGTTCCATCACTGTGGCACATTGAGAGGTACAGGAGGGGCAGGTTTCACCGGGGGAGTGTCCAGGGCTCCCGTTCTGTGGGCCCAGTTCAGGGGCTGGCCAGGCCAGCATGCAGCAGCTTCTGGGGTCAGGGCACCACTGCTTGACCCCCTTCCTTCTGCTCATCCTGTTGCCCTGCTTCCACCATCTGGCCCCTGCATGGCACAGGGACCAGAGCGGTATGTCTGCCTGGACAGCTTTCCCCTTTGCAGGCAGATAGCAGGATCGCACTCAGTGATCCTCAGTAAAACTGCTCCCTGGCTTCAGGGCCAGACTTAGGAATTTTGCACCATTATGCCCTTCTCAGGCTGCTGCCCCCAAGCCAAACCCTACCCCCATGCTGCGTGTTCATAGGTTGGGGAGCTCCATGTGATTGATATGGCGTGCACACCTGCGGTGACTGGGGGTGCATGCACGTGCCTCCCTAACATGCATCCCCACTCACCCCCCGCTTGTCCCCATGCACGGAGAAACCAGGGAAAATGGAGGTTGCTCCATGGATGCAGATGAGTGGGGGTGAGTGGGGACGTGTGTCCGGCCGTGTGCATGCCACACCCATGAACCCCCCACCTGGTGGAGCCATGTAAAAAGGGCATATGAAGAGCCACTTGAAGAACAGAAGGTTGCGGCCTTGTAAACAAGATTCTTTGAAATGGCTCCTAACATTCTCACAAAACCCACACTTTCAGCCCTGCATGGAATTTTTTTCTTATATTCTTAAAGGGTTGCAAGGAACTGTCATTCTGAGAGGGGAGACTGCTTTTTATAGTAGAGGAGCTCAAGACCATCACGTGGTCTATTATTTGAATAAGGTGAGCATACACAACTCCGTTGTGAGAATGTTTGGAGCTATCTTGAAGAACCTTCATTACAAGGCAACAACCTTCTGATCAGTCACATGCAGAGGAGTTTGTAAACAAACAGCTTTAGCTCCCAGTCCCATCGGTGTCTGTGTCCCCCTGCTGCTGCTGCAGCACTACTAGCAGGCAGATGGCAGAGGCAGGTGAGGAATGGGGACCCAGGCAGCAGACTTTTGCTGCAGGCAGCAGCCTCGGCTGTGCAGAGTGAAAAACAAAAGCAGAGCTGGGCAGAGCTGGCGCCAGGATTGCTGCCCCCCAGAAAATTCCACCCAAGGCATGGGCCTGCCTGGCTGCAAATAATGTGGTACTGAGAAGCCAGGAGGTGATGGAAGAATGTGACATTATTGGGGTGGTCCACAGAAGAAATTCCTTTTCATTTCCCTTTCATTTTGTTTCCCTTAAATTTCTTGATTTAAATACGGATTCATATTATGGATCTGTATTTAAATCACTTTAAAACAAAAAATAATTAAAAATAAAAAAATTATTGCATATGTGCAAAATGACCACCAGACCATTCTGCAGATGCATGCTCTTTTCCCAAAGAGATGCAGCAGCCTTGCCTCCATTTGCTGCAAAATGGCCACTGTACATGTTCAAACCAGCTGCCCTCTTTCAAAACGGCAGGAATGCTTCTGCTGCCCTTTTAGAAAATGGCATGCATGCACAGATCGGTTTGGTAACCATTTTTCGCATGCACAGTCATTAAAAAAATAGAAAATAAGATAAAAAAATCTAAAATGTCTGTGACTGCAAAAATGGCTTCCGAACCATTCTACATGTGCATGCTCCTTCACAAAATAGTGGTGGCACTGTGGCCACCATTTTGGAAAAGGGCAGCCAGGCTGCACATGCACAGTAGCCATTTTGTGTATTCAGAGACTGGTTGCACTTTTCCAAATTGGCGATAATGCTGCCACCATTATCTTTGAAAAAAGTGTGCATGTGCAGAATGTTCTGGAAGTCATTTTTTGCATGTGTAGTAATTTTTATTTTATTTTTAAAATTTTATTTTAGAACCTAACTGGAACAGACTTCTTGTTGTGCTGTTTTGGTTTGGTTGTATTAATTTGTAAGAGCCTCATCCATGCTGTTATGGATTCATCCAAATCTGAACTTCCCACCCCTAGACATTATGTTCTTCTGGGCTGAGTTGTGTTTAATTACCAAGCCAAAATATTTCAAAATCACCAAGGGAAGGAGCAGGAGGTGGTATCTCCTTTCCCATTACCCAGGAACAGATCAGTGAAACAAAAGTCATATATATGTTTTCCTGCTGAACAATCAAATCAGCATCTGCAGTTCAGCTCTTTGTCTTTCTCTCCCGTCTCCCCTCCCCCTCCTTTTCTTGTATGCAAAATCAAAATATACAAGTGTATTATTTGTTGTTCCCTTGGAGGCATGACCAGAGGGAGGGTGTTTGCAGAATGCTCGGAGATCTGCGGAGACAAAGTGAGTTTGGCAACAATGAAATGAAGGGAAACAATAGAAAGACATTAAGGGAAGAAAAGAGACAGCATTGGCAATGCTCTCATCCTCAGCAGCACAGCCCCCAACCCCCAACTCCACCTCCTAGGATCCCAGACTATCATCAAAGAGCGTATGCACTCCTCCAATTGGAGTGGCAGGGGCAGACCAGCAAAAGGAATCAACGAACCCTCCTTCTGATTAGCTCCTTTTCATTGAACAAATCTGAGCTTTTCATCCCAGCAATGCAGCTGCCACTACATGAGCTTTTATTCCAAACTAACATTTCAGGGTAATATGTCAATCAGTGATTGCCAATTCCTGGTGATGAAATGCTTTCTTTGGGGATATATGAGTGGTCATTTTGCGCAGTGATATCTTGATAATCAGACTCAGTCAATTTTCTCCTCCTGGACAATTGAAACTGTAGATAGAACAAGGAACCCAGGGTGCTGAATTCTAAGGGTGGGAGGTCAGGAGGCAGAACTAAGAATGATCACATTTTCAGGGGAAGTTGAACTGGTAGGAAGAAGGGGATTATGAATAGGACTGAAACTTGATTTTCATTTTCTAAACAAGCTCATTGTGATACCAGGTTCTCAACCTGATCTCAAGAGCGAGAGAGAGTCAAGAAACTGCTGGTTTCCAACAAGTTTGGAAAGAATTTCAAAAAACTGCTTTGAAATTTACAAGGACCATCCTTATAAATTTCAAAGGCTGGATTCCCCCTCACCATCTATTAGTTGGGAAATGGGAAAGTTCCAAGGCTACCAAGCAGGCTTCTCCCTTTCCACCTATCAGCTATTAGATAGTGAGGGGGGAAGCATGGGGGGGGGGTGACACTGTCTCCCCCTCCCACCCATGCCTACATCACAATCTGGGTCACATGCAGGCACAGAAACCCCATAGTAATTATCCCCAGCCCTTATAGAGCCCCACATGTGCAGGCATTGCCAATCATCATCATCATCATCATCATCATCATTATTATTATTATTATTATTATTATTATTATTACCTATCAATTGACAGGCAGAATCAGGGTTCTGAAAAGGCTGGGGCCATAGTCATACCCATATTTGGGGAATGTGCAATGTTCAGCACAGTCACACAATGCAAAGAGTGAACCTTCCCTTAAAGAAAAGCAGCCAAAAGGTCGGTAGTGCAAATAAAACCAGCTTCTGTTTTCANATCTTGAAGAACCTTCATTACAAGGCAACAACCTTCTGATCAGTCACATGCAGAGGAGTTTGTAAACAAACAGCTTTAACTCCCAGTCCCATCGGTGTCTGTGTCCCCCTGCTGCTGCTGCAGCACTACTAGCAGGCAGACGGCAGAGGAAGGTGAGGAATGGGGACCCAGGCAGCAGACTTTGGCTGCGGGCAGCAGCCTCGGCTGTGCAGAGTGAAAAACAAAAACAGAGCTGGGCAGAGCTGGCGCCAGGATTGCTGCCCCCCAGAAAATTCCACCCAAGGCATGGGCCTGCCTGGCTGCAAATAATGTGGTACTGAGAAGCCAGGAGGTTATGGAAGAATGTGACATTATTGGGGTGGTCCACAGAAGAAATTCCTTTTCATTTCCCTTTCATTTTGTTTCCCTTAAATTTCTTGATTTAAATACGGATTCATATTATGGATCTGTATTTAAATCACTTTAAAACAAAAAATAATTAAAAATAAAAAAATTATTGCATATGTGCAAAATGACCACCAGACCATTCTGCAGATGCATGCTCTTTTCCCAAAGAGATGCAGCAGCCTTGCCTCCATTTGCTGCAAAATGGCCACTGTACATGTTCAAACCAGCTGCCCTCTTTCAAAACGGCAGGAATGCTTCTGCTGCCCTTTTAGAAAATGGCATGCATGCACAGATCGGTTTGGTAACCATTTTTAGCATGCACAGTCATTAAAAAAATAGAAAATAAGATAAAAAAATCTAAAATGTCTGTGACTGCAAAAATGGCTTCCGAACCATTCTACATGTGCATGCTCCTTCACAAAATAGTGGTGGCACTGTGGCCACCATTTTGGAAAAGGGCAGCCAGGCTGCACATGCACAGTAGCCATTTTGTGTATTCAGAGACTGGTTGCACTTTTCCAAATTGGCGATAATGCTGCCACCATTATCTTTGAAAAAAGTGTGCATGTGCAGAATGTTCTGGAAGTCATTTTTTGCATGTGTAGTAATTTTTATTTTATTTTTAAAATTTTATTTTAGAACCTAACTGGAACAGACTTCTTGTTGTGCTGTTTTGGTTTGGTTGTATTAATTTGTAAGAGCCTCATCCATGCTGTTATGGATTCATCCAAATCTGAACTTCCCACCCCTAGACATTATGTTCTTCTGGGCTGAGTTGTGTTTAATTACCAAGCCAAAATATTTCAAAATCACCAAGGGAAGGAGCAGGAGGTGGTATCTCCTTTCCCATTACCCAGGAACAGATCAGTGAAACAAAAGTCATATATATGTTTTCCTGCTGAACAATCAAATCAGCATCTGCAGTTCAGCTCTTTGTCTTTCTCTCCCGTCTCCCCTCCCCCTCCTTTTCTTGTATGCAAAATCAAAATATACAAGTGTATTATTTGTTGTTCCCTTGGAGGCATGACCAGAGGGAGGGTGTTTGCAGAATGCTCGGAGATCTGCGGAGACAAAGTGATTTTGGCAACAATGAAATGAAGGGAAACAATAGAAAGACATTAAGGGAAGAAAAGAGACAGCATTGGCAATGCTCTCATCCTCAGCAGCACAGCCCCCAACCCCCAACTCCACCTCCTAGGATCCCAGACTATCATCAAAGAGCGTATGCACTCCTCCAATTGGAGTGGCAGGGGCAGACCAGCAAAAGGAATCAACGAACCCTCCTTCTGATTAGCTCCTTTTCATTGAACAAATCTGAGCTTTTCATCCCAGCAATGCAGCTGCCACTACATGAGCTTTTATTCCAAACTAACATTTCAGGGTAATATGTCAATCAGTGATTGCCAATTCCTGGTGATGAAATGCTTTCTTTGGGGATATATGAGTGGTCATTTTGCGCAGTGATATCTTGATAATCAGACTCAGTCAATTTTCTCCTCCTGGACAATTGAAACTGTAGATAGAACAAGGAACCCAGGGTGCTGAATTCTAAGGGTGGGAGGTCAGGAGGCAGAACTAAGAATGATCACATTTTCAGGGGAAGTTGAACTGGTAGGAAGAAGGGGATTATGAATAGGACTGAAACTTGATTTTCATTTTCTAAACAAGCTCATTGTGATACCAGGTTCTCAACCTGATCTCAAGAGCGAGAGAGAGTCAAGAAACTGCTGGTTTCCAACACGTTTGGAAAGAATTTCAAAAAACTGCTTTGAAATTTACAAGGACCATCCTTATAAATTTCAAAGGCTGGATTCCCCCTCACCATCTATTAGTTGGGAAATGGGAAAGTTCCAAGGCTACCAAGCAGGCTTCTCCCTTTCCACCTATCAGCTATTAGATAGTGAGGGGGGAAGCATGGGGGGGGGGTGACACTGTCTCCCCCTCCCACCCATGCCTACATCACAATCTGGGTCACATGCAGGCACAGAAACCCCATAGTAATTATCCCCAGCCCTTATAGAGCCCCACATGTGCAGGCATTGCCAATCATCATCATCATCATCATTATTATTATTATTATTATTATTATTATTACCTATCAATTGACAGGCAGAATCAGGGTTCTGAAAAGGCTGGGGCCATAGTCATACCCATATTTGGGGAATGTGCAATGTTCAGCACAGTCACACAATGCAAAGAGTGAACCTTCCCTTAAAGAAAAGCAGCCAAAAGGTCGGTAGTGCAAATAAAACCAGCTTCTGTTTTCAGGGTTTCCCTTCAATTTCATTCGCATATGACTAGGTTAAGAAAGTCAAGCATGCAAATGAAGTTGAAGAGAGACCCTGAAAACAGATGAATTGGACAGAAAAAAAACATAACCAAATGAAACTTTTCATTAGTGTTATTTCTGAAGCTCAAATGGGTATCAGAATAAATGTTTGCACATTTATTTTTAAATGCAAAGCTTGAATGCAAATGATGTTTCAAATGCATGTTGGGTTTTTGCTTTTGGTTTCTCACCCCATAGCTTTACAATTTATTGGGGCTGGTAACACCTCAGAAGAAAGCTGGTTTTATTTGTATTGTTGACCTTTTGATCCCTTGAGCCTTATTTGTCCTATTAGGAAAAGATAAACATTTCTGTTACCCAGTGGAGAGTAAACCCAAGGAACTACTGCTATGGTCCTAAAGTAATTCTGTTCTTTCTTTACAGTCTAGAGTGGGTTGTGTTGGTCCCAAATGTAAGAGATTGAGAGAGTTCAGTCCTGAACCCATGGGCTCAGCAGTCAGCACCTGGTTGGTAGCCAGCCGCTGTTTCCTCTGCACTACCACTTGGCTTATGCAAAAGCAGTGTTTCCTGCTTCTGTGTTTTATTCTTTCTATCCCTCCTGCATCTGCCTTAGGTTGTAGGGATGTGCGAACAGATCGCGGTTCAGGTTTGGGTTTGGTCGTTCGGTCGCCGAGTTCGGTTTCGGTCATTCAGTTCGGTTCAGTCGAGTTCAGTTCAGTTCGGTCATTTGGAAAAGGGTATCGCAAGATCCCGTGATCATGCCGGAAACCGGTAATTTGAATGTGTGCCGAGTTTGTGTGGGTGAGAGAGTGTGTGTTGTGGCTGGCTGGGTGTTCAGTTTTGTTTTGTGGTGTGTTGGTTTGACTGTTGGTTTTGGTTTGGCTGGTTGGTGAGTGTTGGTGAGTGACTGTTGGCTGTCTGTTGTTGTTGGTTAAAAAAAAAATGAAGAAGACTGTTCTAATTAAACGCCGAGGGGGCAAGATGGTGCTCCTGGATCCGGTGGTGAAGGAGGAAGAGGTCTCTCCCAAGCCCCTGGACCTTCGGTGGTGGTGGCTGGCTCCTCTGATGAGGAGCAAGTGGGCACAGGAGGTGCTGCCAGGTTTGTAATTTTTTTTTTTTACTTTGAGGACAAGAAAGGCTCTTTCTGTAAGAGCGAGCTCACTGGCATGCGGGTAGGTGCGCGGGTGGTGGGCATCAGTCAGGCACAAACAGTGAGCATCAGCGGGTGGCAGTGGATGTCTGCCACAGAGAGAGAGGGTACTGTAGTGTGGGGGGCTCTTCCAGCAGTCAGGCACGAGCACAAGCAGCACCTCCACCCAAACATGTGCCTGCCAGTCATCCCTAGCATGGTCTCAACTCTCCAGTTGCCATCCCTATGCACCCCCAAATAAGGGCAGGATTTGCACGTGCCAGCCAGGGTCTTTCCAGTTGCCATCCATAGCACCCCAAGGAGGGCAGGATTTGCACGTTCAAACCAGGGTCTTTCCAGTTACAATCCATAGTGTCCCAAGGAGGGCAGGATTTGCACGTGTCAGCAAGGGTCTTACCAGTTGCCATCGCTACTAGCACCCCAAGGAGGGCAGGATTTGCACGTGCCAGGAAGGGTCTCTCCATTTTCCACTCTCCAGTTGCCATTCCTACGCACCCCCAAATAAGGGCAGGATTTGCACGTGCCAGCCAGGGTCTTTCCAGTTGCCATCCATAGTGCCCTAAGGAGGTCAGGATTTTCACGTGCCAGCCAGGGTCTTTTGGATTTGTATGTGCCAGCCAGGGTCACCTTCTCTCATTGCCATACCTGGCACCACAAGGAGGGAGGACTAGAGGCATCTTAATAAAAGCATTATATTACTTAGGTGTTGTTTATGTTTTCCTGTTTCAGAGAGAGTGAGGAGGAGGAATCGGATGCTGGCACTGGTGCCAGTGCAAGCAGGACACTGAGGCGGAGGTCGCCTGTGCCCCTGCCAGACAGTGGGCGCAGAAGGTCCAATGTCTGGCGGTGGTTTGATAAGGCTAATGGATTCACTATCTGCATGGTAAGGCACAGGGGCTGGAACAACAGGGAATGGATTGCCATATGACATGTTAGGAAGTTCCCTTCAGAGAGAGATTGGCCACCCACCCACTTGTGGAGACAGAATGCAGAAGGGCTTGACAGACCATTGGTCTGACTCAGTATGGCACTTCTTATGTTCCTATCTTTTTATGTTCCCTAGATATGTGACAAACGATCTAAAAGGCACAGTCAGGGGACTACATCAGGGCTCATAAGCCACATAAAAAAACATAATATCGATGTGGTGCATGGTCCTTCTGGGTCGGGAAGGCACAGAGGCAGCAGGGACTCTGGCATGGAGGAGCAGTGCCAGAAGGATGGGGGGGAAGGCCCAGCAGAAACACCGGCACCTGAGTCCTTCCACCTCCAGCTCTGCTGGTGAGGAGTATCCAGCCAACCGGGAGGAGTCAGAGGAGGAAAGGGCTTTCCGTGGACAGGTGCAGAGGCCCTGAAAACAAAATACAGTGGCGCTGAGGGTCCAAGGCCATAGGATGGAGGACCAGCTGGTGCGGCGATTCTAGGCACCGAGAGAAAGATAGCGAAAGGCGGAGGCATATGCCAAATACCTCCACATGGAGAGGGAGGACCTTGAAGTGCACTGCCAATTGGTCGCCACATGGAAGGCCTTCGTGGCAGGGGCCGTGGAGTTTGCCCAGCAGCATGGGTATGATTTGGAGGAGCAAGTGCTGCCTGGCCCTGGGCCCCATGCACCCATTTCGCCCTACCCCAACGTTCTGGGGGACAGGTACACAGACTAAATTTTTGTGCGTGTGTGTCTATATAAATGTCTGTTTTTTGTTTTATAAAGTTGCAATGTATAGTGTTGTTTTTTAAAAAGTTTTTATAAAAGTTTAACAGTTATATTTGTTGTTAAATTTTATATCTTTGTTTGAGCATTCCTATCTTTTATCCCTCTGTGCTGAAGTTCTAGCAGGTGACAGAATTTCATTGTATATATACAGCTTGTCACTGAGATCCCTACTTGACAGAAGCACCAGGTATGGTATTAGCCGCAAGATGTGTCAGCAGCAGGGTCTCAACTTGAAGACAGACCCCCCCAGGAGGGACAGGGTTTGTGCCTGGGTGTGGGTGTGCCAGAGAGAAAAAGAGACAGGCTCCTTGGCAGCGGGCAGCAGGCAGTGGGTGCTGGGTGAGGACAGTGGGTTGCTGGGGTACATAACCTTTGGCACAGACAGCGTATCTGTGCCTCATCGGTCAGCTTCCTGACCACATGGCCACAATCCCACCCCCCGAGAATCTCATCCAGCCTCCTCTGGACACTCAGACCAGAGGGGTCACCTGGCTGAGGGTGGCAGTGGAGCTGCTCATGGTCTCCATCATGGCCAGGAACGGTCTCAGGATGAAGACCATTTGAGCTAGGAGCTCTCATTCTGCCCCACTAAAGCCTTCCGGTGCCCCGCAGTCCATCTCCAGTTGAACCTGATGCAAGGTGGCTTTCTGCTCAAGAAGCTGCTCGAGCATCAGGAAGGTGGAATTCCACCGTGTGGCCACATACTTGATGACCTGGTGCCCTGGGGAGTCTTGCTTCTCCTGCTTCTCCCAGAGGATCTCTCTGCCCTTCACGCTCTGGTAGAAGAACCCCTCCAGCTTCCTTCCCTGGTTGATCAGGGAGCTAAGGGTTCTTCCCCTTATCCCCCAAGCCCAGAGCATCCCTGACCACCATGTGAAGGGTGTATGTGGCACACGGGATGCTGGTGAAGCCCCCATCATGAACTTCCTTTAGTACATTTGCGGCGTTGTCTGTCACCACACACCCCTTGGTGAAGACTGTGCTTGGCATAACCCACTACCTCACCATGGAGGCCAGGGCTGCCTCAATGTTCCTGGAGGTGTGTGGGCTGCCCATACCCTGCTTCGGGACCCCTCCTGCCACTCCCAAAAGCTGCCTCCGGGTCATGCTACGAGTGCGCCGTTACCGCCAGGTACAGGAGCTGGGTGTTCCTGCTGGACCACATTCCCATGGTGAAGTGGACCATGAACCCACCCAGCCCCTGCCAGCTACTCTCTCACCTGCTCCTTCAAAGCCCTGTAAAGGTCTGGCACTGCAGTCCGACTGAGGGTGGTGCGGGATGGCAGCTTAAACTGGGAGGCCAGGAACCCAATCAGCTGCTGGGATCCCTTTTCCTCTACAATTGAGAAGGGCTGCCCATCCAGCGCAATCATTCTGGCCAACAGGCACTTGGCTTTCTCTTGAAAGCCACGGTGCCCTGCTGCTGATGGCCTTGGCTGCTGCCCCCACCCCAGCTCCTCCATGGTGGACTGACATGTCTGGAGAGGCTCCGGCTGCTGTTCTTCTCCCCTGCTCCTGCTGGTAGAGGCAGAAGTTGGTGCAGGATGCTTGCCCACTGAAGGAGCTGGGCGACTGGCCACTGCTTCAGTTGGGAACGCACTTGCATCCACTTCCCCCTGCCATCCTGCTTAGCAGCAGAGCACTGTGGCATGACTTCAGATGCCTTGCCATGGCACTGGTCCCAAGGTTGGCGATCACCTGCCCACGCTTCACCACCTTATTGCACAAAGTGCACTGGACCTCTCTGGGATCATCTGCCCACACCAGCTTAAAATGTTCCCATACAGAGGATTTCCCCCTCCTTTCTGCCTTCTGGCCCACCCCAGGTGATGCACTGTTGCCAGCGCTGTTGGGAGGGGCATACTGTGGTGGCACTGGTGACACAGCTCTGGGAGGAGGGTCAGCCATTGCCTCAACTACAGACATCTCCTCTGCGGCACTGTCTGACTCATTGTCCGCAATCATGCTGATGTCTCGTGAAGGGAAGTACTGGGACCCTGATGCTAGACTGCCCATGCCCGCCATGCTGCTTGCACTTTCTCTGTGCCCCCCCTCTATAGCTGCTGCTGCTGCTGCTGCTACTCCTCTACCTACTGCCATTGCCCGGGGATAGGGCCTTGCCTCTAGCAGCAGGGGTGGGATCCACCCACTCTGGATGTCTGGGTATCACCTCCACAATGGGGGACATTGTTGTCCTTCTAGGAAGATTGGAAGCAGCAGCACCTACTCCTGCAGTCACAGCAGAGAAAGCCACAGCCTCATGTACTGCAGGCCTTCAAGTGCCCTGCATGGCAGTGGAGGGTACTGCCAGGAGGCGATATTGACCAGCTGAAGCCTGTTGCCCTAAAGCAGGCCTACGGAGTTTGGGGTGTGGTGATGTGCTCTGGCTGCTGATGCCTGCTGCCACTCCGCAGGCACGGCCCCTACCACCTCTCCCATGTGCCCCATTGCCTGTCTTATGGGCATCAGACCAGTCTCTCCTACTTCCCTTCTCCATGTCTTCCAACTCAAACACACACAAAGATTTTATTATTTTTTTATTTTATTTTTTACTCAGTTTTTTAATCTAATATTATATCCATCTCTACACTAAATCTAACTGCTATTAAGTATTCTAAAACCTATGGAACTAAATGCAATATTCTAGACCTTGTCCTACAAACACACTATAAACCAAGTATCTCTATCTCTCTATCTATCTATCTATCTATCCAATATTACACAGGGGGAAACACAGAGAACAGAGGGAGGGGTACAAAACTGAAATGAAAATCAATCTAATAATAATCCTACTCTAAATAAATCCAAAACTCAAAACAGGGGAAGGGAATCAGGGATGGAATATATATAGAGGGAGGTGGAAAGAATTCAATGGAGGGGTGAGGGAGTAAGGAAGCTTGAACACAGGGAACACAGGGAGGTGTAAAAAAAAAAGACACCTAAATCTATCTAATGTATTCAAAATAAATGATAATATTGAGGTAAATGGGTTGGATGGGTGAAATAGGATGAGAATGGCAATGGATTGGGGAGCTGAGAGGTACAAAACTGCTTGAAAAGGGAGCCTTCTGAAATGTCTGCTGTCACAGTGACTAGCTCAGAAGGTGTTGGGAAGGGGGGAGGGCAATGAGTTTTGTTACTTGCTGTGCCCACCTCACCGCAAGCCCCATTCGCTCTATGCAACCTAGCCCGTGGCCAATTCACAGACTGCGAAGCCAGTGGTCTGAGGAGAAAAGGGATGGTAATTGGGCAGGATGGCTGCTACTCCAAGCCTCTCCATCCCTGGTGCCTGGAAGTCTGCTCCTCTGCTGACTCCCCCCTCCCTGTGCCTGCCTGGGTCAGGCAGTGGTCACCAACTCTCAGTGGGTCACAATTCTCCCACCTGAACCACCTGAACTCAATCCGAACTGACAGAATGGTTCGGTCGTTTCAGAATTCGGAATCAGGTTTGGTTCGGTAAGTTCGGGTTCGGGTTCGGGTTCGGGTTCAGGTTCGGGTTCGGTCATCTGAACGGACTGAGTCCGGGCTGAACTCTGAACTTCCAAACCACGTTTTCACATCCCTATTAGGTTGTGGACATAACCACCCACTTCCTGATAGGCTCTCAGACTTATATAAGGCATGCTGGGAGCTGTAGGAAGTTGGCGGAGCTTCTTTGCCATTTTCCTCTGACACTTGCTCTGTTTGCACCTGGATGTCCCGTGTCTCTTGTGTTAGCTTCTGCTTTTCCTTGTAGCCCTGTGCCAGTTTTGTTGTTGTTGAGTCTCCTTCGCTGTTCCATTCACCCCTCCTTCTTCTGTTGTCTGTGCAGCAATTCCCCTCCCTCTGGTTCTCTAGCCTTTCCCAATGGGTGTTTTTTGTATAAATGCTTACCCCTCCCGGTGTTGGTTCCTTTCCTTAGCAGGTGTAGCTCAATTCCCTTCTCTTCCCTTTTTGGTTCTAATCTCCCTCACATGTCCCCTTAACTCCTCCTCGTCCCAGTCTGCCCCAAATTGTACCCTGGTTACCAATCAGAATTGTTCCCTCCAATTTGCAACTGGATTGGAGACGTGTAAAGGACTCTGCAAACCAACCAATGAGTGACAAGGAAGTACAAGGAAGAATGGAAGTTAGAAGAAATACTGTGTTACGTCAGTATTATGTCTCGGGATTTGAAATTGATGGCAAAGTGGTAAACAGAAAAATGTAAATGAAAAAGCATTAAGTGGGATTCTGGTAAGCTGAACTCATTATTGATATATCAGGAAAATGTATGTCGACGGAGACTTTGGGTGCAAACAGAATTGCCCCTTCAAAGTCCCCCGTGGCAGCAACCACTAATTTGCCACGCCCCCTCCCCCTGTCGGAGACAAGGCACCCCCTCCCCCTGTGCGAGATTGATGCTTCTTCCACTGCCAAGATTGCCTGCAGGGGGAAATTACATCAATTGCGTATTGGGCTTGAGGTAACATTTGCACACAAGGAGGTTGTGCAGGGTGTTTTGCGGCTCCACACAGTTCTGAAATTAGTTTTCATTTATTGTCCGCTGAAGAAGGGGAGGAATCCCCGAAACGCACTTGGACTCATCAATTGGATTTATTGTATCCATTTTATTGTCCTATCTATTGCGTCTCTGTGACGGGACATAAACATACATTGTATATTTTTATGTTATCCTATGATGACTCTTAGGATAGCTATTTTATATTGATGCTTGTATAATAGAAGGAACATTGCAACAGTTTTATATTAATGTGCAATTGTGTGTTGTGCAAACATACACAAATTGGTATATGTAGTTTCTAGTCATATTAAAGATTTTGGTTTATATATCATATATTGCAATTTGAGGTCATTCATACAATAATTAGGGAACAGATTTTGGGCTCTTTTCTTTTTGTTTTCAAGTGCTGCACTATCCGGTGCATAGTGAGAGAGATCTTTTTTCACCCCTTTTGTTTTTAAGGTGAGGGGTTCCCCTTCCTCCCCCCACGGGTGCAGGGGTTCTGCCCGTGGGGGGGAGGGGTGGACGAGTGGCCGCGCTCTTTTGCTTTGACCTGGCCGGGGTTGCTAGGCAGCCCGGGCTAGGTTGGGTGCAAATAGTGCACACGGGGATAGGAGCACCGGTGCTAGGTATCGATTACCACTCACCTCCTCAGTCGGGAGGCGGCGGCGGACAGAGCAGCATGCTCTGTATCGTGGCTCCCGACGATGGAAGCAAGAGGTTCCCCTCCCCCCCTCTATCACTTCAGTGGAGGAGCAAGCCATGGGGGCAAGGAAGAAGGTGGCAAAAAAGCAGCCACACCCCCGCCGGGAGATCCAGTAGCCCCCACACTCACCACATGGGCAGGGGCTTGAGGAGTCCCAAGAGCCCCCAGACAGGTAGGGGAGGGGATGAGATGCAACCACCAGGGGGTGGGCAGCCCATGTGGGAGGGAGTCTCTCATGCCCCAGGAACAACCCCCATGGCACCATTGCTGCAGGACCACCTGGATGCAATGGTGGTCCTGCAGAGCATGGCCGCAGCAGGGGGTGGAGGACAACATCCGGGGCTGGGAGGTGTGCCTCTGCAGGGGGGAATAGTGATGCCCCAGCCCCAGACTGAGACAGTGGGCCTGGCGGTGCCAGAGCTGCCCTGGAAGGGGGGGGTGCTGGATCAATTTCCTGGTGATTTTCCTAGAGGAACCTCTAGCACCAAGGTGCTTGAGAGCAGACACCCAGGTGAGAGGGGCTGCGGAGGCCCCACTGGGCCTGAACCATTTGAGCTGCCTGACTGCCTGGCGGGCGTGGCCCCTTCGTATGGAGTCCTGAAGGCCCTGATGTTACAGCCACAGCCCCTGCCACCACTGGCATGCAGAGGCTGGGTAGGCATGGGCTGGATTCCTCTCTACCCAGATGGCACGATTGGGGTGGAGTGCAGTGGGGGGTTCTCCCCCACTGTTTTCCACCTACATCCATGAGTTCCGTGAACCCCCAGGACCAGGGGCACTAGGATACGAAGATGACGAGCTTTGTCAGTGCACTGAGGTGTTGGAGGGAGCGATCGGGACATGACTGAACATCGTGCCATCTGCGCACCAGCCCTGGAGGCGCCTGCAGCATGGGGAATCCAAGGTATGGCGGAGATAATTACCTCAAGTGAGGCAGGGGCATCCGGGCTGGCAGTGCTGAGGCAGTCCGGGTTGGGGGCAATCCCTAGTAGATGGGCCCAAAGGGTGCACCAGTCTCAGACCCCACCCCTCGCCCTCACCTCTGGCCACCAGTCAGCAGGGGGCAGTACTCGGGTGAGTGCAGTAACGGAATCGCTCACCCAGATGCTCTGGGGGAATTGGGCATGGGTGCCACTGACAGTATCCCACCCTGACATGGTCCCCCAGGGTAATCTAGCTGCAGTGCCCCCAGTGGCCCTGCTGCAGGAGGGGTCAGGCACTTCAGGTGTGGACTGCCCCAGGTGCCCCAGTGGGCATGGTGTACCAGCAGGGAGGAGAAATGGGGAGGTACCTTCCCCCAGGGGTGGGATATGCAGCGGTGTCATCACTAGGGCTGAAGCGGCAGCAGCTGTTACCGCACCACAATTCCATTCCTAAACCTTGGCATCCCACGTTGCGCCTCGCAGAATTCCCCCCGGTACCCCGCAATTCTGCAATTCTTCTGCCACAAGAATTCGCAGATGCGGCATATATGTGTTTCACCAATTTGCTGATCGTTACCGTTGTCGCATAAAATCAGCAGTCTTTTCCCGCGTTCCGCCAATTTAATATATGAGAGACAGTCATGAGCGTTTCTTGCGGTTCTGCAAAGGGAGTATGACTAGTATGCAGCCGCTGCTGCGCTGTGCTTTCATGCTGACTGCTGGTTCTGTGTGTGTGTCTCTCTGTGCTGCAATAACTGCCCATTCTTCTCAATACATACATGCATTGACAACATGTTCTGGTTGGGAGTTCAAGGAATGGTGTTTTTATTTTATGGCAAATTGATCTTTTATGTAAACATAAATTGATCTCCAAANCGACGGAGACTTTGGGTGCAAACAGAATTGCCCCTTCAAAGTCCCCCGTGGCAGCAACCACTAATTTGCCACGCCCCCTCCCCCTGTCGGAGACAAGGCACCCCCTCCCCATGTGCGAGATTGATGCTTCTTCCACTGCCAAGATTGCCTGCAGGGGGAAATTACATCAATTGCGTATTGGGCTTGAGGTAACATTTGCACACAAGGAGGTTGTGCAGGGTGTTTTGCGGCTCCACACAGTTCTGAAATTAGTTTTCATTTATTGTCCGCTGAAGAAGGGGAGGAATCCCCGAAACGCACTTGGACTCATCAATTGGATTTATTGTATCCATTTTATTGTCCTATCTATTGCGTCTCTGTGACGGGACATAAACATACATTGTATATTTTTATGTTATCCTATGATGACTCTTAGGATAGCTATTTTATATTGATGCTTGTATAATAGAAGGAACATTGCAACAGTTTTATATTAATGTGCAATTGTGTGTTGTGCAAACATACACAAATTGGTATATGTAGTTTCTAGTCATATTAAAGATTTTGGTTTATATATCATATATTGCAATTTGAGGTCATTCATACAATAATTAGGGAACAGATTTTGGGCTCTTTTCTTTTTGTTTTCAAGTGCTGCACTATCCGGTGCATAGTGAGAGAGATCTTTTTTCACCCCTTTTGTTTTTAAGGTGAGGGGTTCCCCTTCCTCCCCCCACGGGTGCAGGGGTTCTGCCCGTGGGGGGGAGGGGTGGATGAGTGGCCGCACTCTTTTGCTTTGACCTGGCCAGGGTTGCTAGGCAGCCCTGGCTAGGTTGGGTGCAAATAGTGCACACGGGGATAGGAGCACCGGTGCTAGGTATCGATTACCACTCACCTCCTCAGTCGGGAGGCGGCGGCGGACAGAGCAGCATGCTCTGTATCGTGGCTCCCGACGATGGAAGCAAGAGGTTCCCCTCCCCCCCTCTATCACTTCAGTGGAGGAGCAAGCCATGGGGGCAAGGAAGAAGGTGGCAAAAAAGCAGCCACACCCCCGCCGGGAGATCCAGTAGCCCCCACACTCACCACATGGGCAGGGGCTTGAGGAGTCCCAAGAGCCCCCAGACAGGTAGGGGAGGGGATGAGATGCAACCACCAGGGGGTGGGCAGCCCATGTGGGAGGGAGTCTCTCATGCCCCAGGAACAACCCCCATGGCACCATTGCTGCAGGACCACCTGGATGCAATGGTGGTCCTGCAGAGCATGGCCGCAGCAGGGGGTGGAGGACAACATCCGGGGCTGGGAGGTGTGCCTCTGCAGGGGGGCACAGTGATGCCCCAGCCCCAGACTGAGACAGTGGGCCTGGCGGTGCCAGAGCTGCCCTGGAAGGGGGGTGTGCTGGATCAATTTCCTGGTGATTTTCCTAGAGGAACCTCTAGCACCAAGGTGCTTGAGAGCAGACACCCAGGTGAGAGGGGCTGCGGAGGCCCCACTGGGCCTGAACCATTTGAGCTGCCTGACTGCCTGGCGGGCGTGGCCCCTTCGTACGGAGTCCTGAAGGCCCTGATGTTACAGCCACAGCCCCTGCCACCACTGGCATGCAGAGGCTGGGTAGGCATGGGTTGGATTCCTCTCTACCCAGATGGCACGATTGGGGTGGAGTGCAGTGGGGGGTTCTCCCCCACTGTTTTCCACCTACATCCATGAGTTCCGTGAACCCCCAGGACCAGGGGCACCAGGATACGAAGATGACGAGCTTTGTCAGTGCACTGAGGTGTTGGAGGGAGCGATCGGGACATGACTGAACATCGTGCCATCTGCGCACCAGCCCTGGAGGCGCCTGCAGCATGGGGAATCCAAGGTATGGCGGAGATAATTACCTCAAGTGAGGCAGGGGCATCCGGGCTGGCAGTGCTGAGGCAGTCCGGGTTGGGGGCAATCCCTAGTAGATGGGCCCAAAGGGTGCACCAGTCTCAGACCCCACCCCTCGCCCTCACCTCTGGCCACCAGTCAGCAGGGGGCAGTACTCGGGTGAGTGCAGTAACGGAATCGCTCACCCAGATGCTCTGGGGGAATTGGGCATGGGTGCCACTGACAGTATCCCACCCTGACATGGTCCCCCAGGGTAATCTAGCTGCAGTGCCCCCAGTGGCCCTGCTGCAGGAGGGGTCAGGCACTTCAGGTGTGGACTTCCCCAGGTGCCCCAGTGGGCATGGTGTACCAGCAGGGAGGAGAAATGGGGAGGTACCTTCCCCCAGGGGTGGGATATGCAGCGGTGTCATCACTAGGGCTGAAGCGGCAGCAGCTGTTACCGCACCGCAATTCCATTCCTAAACCTTGGCATCCCACGTTGCGCCTCGCAGAATTCCGCCCGGTACCCCGCAATTCTGCAATTCTTCTGCCACAAGAATTCGCAGATGCGGCATATATGTGTTTCACCAATTTGCTGATCGTTACCGTTGTCGCATAAAATCAGCAGTCTTTTCCCGCGTTCCGCCAATTTAATATATGAGAGACAGTCATGAGCGTTTCTTGCGGTTCTGCAAAGGGAGTATGACTAGTATGCAGCCGCTGCTGCGCTGTGCTTTCATGCTGACTGCTGGT
>QEPC01013621.1:228205-239100 GCA_003113815.1 Sphenodon punctatus
TGGGGGGGCTGTTGGGAGAGTCAGCCCATAGAGACCCAGGAGGAGGAGGGGCATAGCTGTTAGCCGTAGAAGCTGCCGGCGAGCCTGGAGCAGGGGGTCGGGGAAGTACATGGGGAAATACACACAGTCGAAGGGGGGGGGCTGTTGGGAGAGTCATCCCATAGAGTGCCAGGAGGAGGGGGGCATAGCCAGTAGCCGCAGAAGCTGTCTGAGAGCCTGGAGCAGAGACTCGGGGTCAGGGAAGCACATGGGGAAATAGACACAGATGGGGGGGTGCTAGGGGTCAGTCAAAGGAGAGCTTGGAGGGGAAGGTGATAGCTGTGGTTGCCATTTGCCCACCGTTCACAACAAAATAATTGGTACAGCATCACAGTTATTAACCCTACACAGTACAGTTTCTCCCAAATAAACCAATGATCCCACCATCCATCCAACCAACAGGCATTATCATAAACAAAATAAACAATAAAAAAAATCAAGCACAAACAATATCAATCCAAGCCGAGCGATAAACATAAAAGGCTCACAGCAATAAAGAACATGTGTACATTTATTTTAAAAAAAGAAAATGGAAAATTTAAAGTGCAGCTGTAGCAGGATTACTTTAGCTGCTTTAGCATTAGATTAGCAGTTAAATAAAGCACAGTTTAGAAGAATTAGCAGAAAAGTTCAAACACTTACACAAAAACCTTCTTAGGTTATCCAAAATTGATGGTATTCTATGAATTAGGAGGCAGGTATAGGACTCTCTCTCCTCAAGTTGCTGCGGTGCTTTGTCGCGGAGCACGGAAGATCAGAGTGTGTTAACAAACACAGACACTGGCTCCAACAGTCACTCACTCTCACTGCGATTGGGGATCAAGAGGGAGAAACAAGCTACAAACACACCTATTTATACTTAATGGTGAAGGCGGGACATGTCTCTCTGGGAAAGCCCTAGTCAATGAAATGAAAAAGCCCTAGACAATGAAACTGGCCAATGAAATCCGAGGGTTGATCATGCCGCCGGGTCTCGTGATACCTTGTATTCTGGGTGGCGGAAACATGATACAATGATCAGATAACCACAAAGATTCCACGGTCGATGGAAAGGGGAGTTGGTGCCACTTCTTATTGGAATCCGCAAAAGTTCAGCTTCCGTTCACCAATTCCGATGCCGCAGCACCATTAGCGGCAAACCGCAGCCTCAGCCGGTGGAAAGCTGTCTCTGCCGAACCGTCCCGCGATGTGCGGAATAGGGGTTTCCATTGGTAACAGCTGCCACGACGGAATGCCGCTACAGCCCTAGTCATCATCCATAGGGCACACTGCTTCTGGCTACTCAGAAGAAGATATGGAAGGGTGAATTCATAGACCTGTTCACCCTTTTGTTCAGGGATCTGATTGTAGATCCATCGGACCCAGAGGATAAGAAAGAGCAGCAGCACTTCAAGCACCCTAAGGCCAATAGAAATGGGTCCAACTAGACGCCATTCCTAAAGAACTGTCATCAGTCCGGCACGTGGCCTTTGCCATTTCCCATGAAGTGGTAATCCAGGCCTACCCCACCCGGGCGGAGTAGCTCCTTAAATATGCGGACATTGTCTATCGTACTTATGAGTCCAGGCCCTCTGGGGCGTAGCTCCACTATGATGAAGCCTTTCAGCACCAGGCAATGTTCACCCCACGCATAAGGTGGGATACACATGCACCGGACCCATGGGCAGATCACGGGGGGGGGGGGCGCTCAGGAGGCTTCAGCCCCCCATTTTGTTTTGGCTTTCATTTTCATTGGTTTCACTGGAAAACACATTCTCGGCTGTAACTTTGTTGTTTTTCACTATACGTAGCTGAAACGTGGGCTGCATATACCTCCAATGTAAGGCAAGAAGTGTACCAAATTTCACAAGGATTGAGTAAAGGTATCCAATTTTAGAAGCAATTGAATCATTGAATTGAATCGTTTGGGCTTTCATTTTCAATGAAAGGCATTAAGTGTTCACAAGGATTGAGTAAAGGAATCCAATTTTAGAAGAAATTGAATTATTTTATTTTGCAAAATTCTTCATATACATTCATGTACATTCTTAGCTGTAACTTCTTTGCCTCATATCTAATGTAAATGACACTTGGCAGGTTTACACCCCTTCCCATATTTACTATCTTTGACAACTTTCAGAAGTATTGGATAAAGGGTCCTGGTGGTATAAGCAATTAACATATAAATGTATATCTAACTAACATCTTTGAAGTCCAACCAGTGTACATGAAATTTGGCAGGGCTGTATATAACACTTTCATTATAATTTCATTATCATCTCTGCCACATATCAGAAAGCTGTGATAAAGGGTCTCCATTTTATATGCCTGCACAGCATTTGCAGAGAAGGTGCCTATGCCAGGGATTCTCTTACATCACTGTGGTATAAGATCTGTTGGTGATGCCAATTGGCCAGCAGAAAGATCAACCAAATATCCTCATTCTGTGCTGTGACCATCCCAACATCTCTCCCCCACTTGTTACTGGAAAGTCAGAAGCAACTGTTTAGGAAAGAGTCAATGAAGATTCTCGTATGTCCTCTGTCACAGTGCTGCAGGATGTGATTGTGATTATCATTGACCAGCCTGGGTGTGTAAACTATGTCCTCTGATTTCTGGGATGCTATTCTCAAAGTCCCAGTTATTTCCTTTATACTCTTATGCCCACCTTAGGGCTGCCCCCTATGCCTGCCTCGAAAAAACTACCAATTGGTCCTGTAAAGATGGAAGCATGCAGTAATTGGCCAGTTAATGTGTCTGTCAGTCTTTTGGTTTTTGCCACATCCTCCCTACTACTATCTCTATCCCCCTGCCATGCAGGGTGCCTGCTTCTGACTGGCACTGCATGTGCTGCTATTTATCTGAATAATGGTCTTCACAGGGATAACATCAATTACTTATAAAATTGGATCCCTTTATCAAATTGTTCTGTAGTTTTGCAGAGATGACAGTGAAGGTATTTGATACATTCCTGCCAAATACCTTTTAAACAGGATGGAATATACAAATGATACAGCTGGAAATGCTTTTCAAAGTTAATGTCTTATACCATCAGGACCATTTATCCAATATTTCTGAAAATTGGCAGGAGTGTTAGGCTTATGGAAGGACATAATATTCACAGGTGTAATGCAAATTGGATGCAAGATAAAGACAATGTACCCATTAATGTTATGGAGCTTTTCTGAAAAGCACAACATTCAATTGCTTATAAAATCAGTTTCCTTTACCAAATCATTTCACAAATTGGTACACATAGTGCCCTCCATTGGGGGTACACCCTCCCCATGTTTAATCATAATTGAATAAGAAACAAAAATGTTACAACAGAAATGCGTTTTTCAGGTTTTTCCCTTTATTTCAAAAACAAACATCATTTTTGTTTCTATTTTCATTATTATTATTTCTCATTTTTGATATTGCAATAATGATAATGAAAACAACAATTATTGGAGCTATACTAACTTTGTACTTCAGCCCCCCCATCCACATCACTTCTGGATCCGCCCCTGCTTTGGTTGGATTGTATGGTGGGTGCAGCCAATGCCCCTAAGTCTGATAGTGGCCATCTCCTGGAAAAAAGAAGTATTTCCCCCATTAATGATCTTTTTTGTGGTGACACTAGGCAAACAGTGGGCAACCTGGTGGGCCAGTGCTGGGAGTTCGCGCATGCCGGGAAATGCTCCCGGCTGGCGTGCAGGTTCTGGCATTCCTGAACCAACTTCTCTGGTCTCCGCAACATCACAGTTTCTCCTATGGCAAGGACAGGGCCCAAAGGGAGCCCACCTGGACCATCAGGTGTGGGTCACAGCCCCAGCAAAGGGCCCCAACCCCAATTAATGTGGTCCAGCTGGCTTCGGCCCTCGAATCCCACTTGGACCAGGCCAAGGTAGCTTACATAGTTGAAGATTTCCAGGATGGGTTTTGTATACCAGCGGGGGAGGTGCAACCACACAAAGCCACACCCAACTTAAAATCGCTGCTGGGGCTGGACTTCTGTGGTGAAGGAAAAAATTGACAAGGAGCGAACTGAGGGTAGAATAGCCATCTCATTGTCTTCCCCCCCCCATTTCCCTAATATGATAGTGTGACTGTTAGGGGTTGTCCCCAAGAAGTCCCCAGGTGAGTTTAGGATGATACACTGTTTCTCATATCCCGAGGGGTGTGTGTGTGTCTGTCAATGAAGCCATTCCTAAAGAACTGTCATCAGTCCGGTACGCATCATTTGATATGGCAGTGGCCTTAGAAGGCCAGGGTACCAGGGCCCTCTTGGCAAAGTGCAACGTTAAGACTGCTTTCCGCCTTCTTCCGGTTCACCCAGACATTTTCCACCTCCTGGGCTTCCAGTTCCAAGGCCATTTCTATTTTGATAAGGCCATGCCCATGAACTGCTCTATTTCGTGTTCAGCTTTCAAATGCTTTAGTTCGCTGGTCGAGTAGGTGGTCAAACAGTGCATGGATGGATCGGACATCACCAAATATTTGGATGATTTCCTGGTCATTGGCCATGTAGGTACCATCGAGTGTCAAAGGTTGATGGAGACCTTTCAAGAGGTGGCAGATAGCTCTTAGGCATCCCCCTAGGCCCAGAAAAACTGCAGGTCCAGCCATGGCATTGCAGTATTTGGGAATAGAACTAGATAGAGTGGCGGAGGTGTCCCAGCTCCCAAGGGACAAACTGGCAGACATTCAATCAAAAATTGGGATATGCTTGGTGGCTCACAAGGTGAAAGTACAGCAGCTCCAGTCCCTGTTAGGTAGCCTAAATTTTGCCTGCAGGGTGGTTGCTCCAGACCGGGCTTTCCTGTCACACCTGTATGCCAAATTGACAGGTGGCCTCCAGCCTCATCAAGACATTCAGGTCACATTGGACATGAAGGACGACCCGCAGACGCAGGTATCGTTCTTCGCTGAATTCAACGAAGTGAGCATGTGGAGGGAGAGGCTCCTAGTCGAAGCTGAGCTCCAGGTTCACTCCAATGCGGACGGAGGAATGGGATTTGCGGTAAGTTTTAAGGACAGATGGTGCTGGACTCCTTGGCCACCCACGTGGGAGGAGGATGGGGTGACTAGGGATCTGACCTTCCTAGAACTCTATCCCATTGTCCTGGAAGTCCATTTGTGGTCGGCAGAGTTTACCAACCATGTGGTGCTTTTCTGGTGTGAAAACCAGGTGGTAGTGCACATCATTAAGGCCCAGTCATCATGTTCCCCTAGGGACATGGGACTAGTTAGGGCATTCATGCTCACATGTTTGTGCCACAACATACTACTCCAGGCCAAACATGTACCGGACATTAATAATGGAGTGGCTGATGCCCTCTCTTGCTTCCAGATGAAGCGGTTTCACTCACACCTGGAGCCACATCGGATCCGGAGCCCTTACCCCAGTTGGTGTGGACCCTTGGATCCTATAGCTATGGCACACCATATAGGGATCCTTGGTACCTTGAACCAGGGCCACATATGGAAGGGCTTTCAGTGAATTGCAGGTCTATCATTTTTCCGGAGGTTTGGACCTCGGTTTCCCCAATCCAGAGGACCAGTTGCTCCAGTTCATGCTTGCCCTAAGGCATCAGGGGACAGCAGTGGCACCATTGGGATTAAAATGGCAGCATTAGCATTTATTTAATTTACTTCAATTCACCTTTCATTTGTATCCCGCTCTCTCACCAGCCACCCCCCACTGTATAGGGGATTTTTTGACAGACACATGATGGAGGCAAGGACTAGAGAGCAGGGGACCCCCCCAATCAGGCCACCCATAACACCTCAACTGCTTGCAGACATGTGCAGAACCCTTCCCAGCATCTGCTCAAATGAGGGCGAGGCTAGGTTATTCACAGCCATATACTTGGTGGCCTTTTGGGGGGCTTTCAGGGTCAGTGAGTTGGTAGCTGACTCAGTCAGGGACAAGTCCGCTAGGCCATTGGCCATTGAGGATGTCAGGTTAGGGGACCAGGAGGTAGCGCTTCTCCTGTGCCACTCAAAGACAGACCAGAGAGGCAGGGGGTGCACAGTGCGACTGTCCCGAGCGGGATTCGCAGTAGTATGCCCAGTACAGGCGCTTTTGCAATACCTGGCAGTGCGACTGGCCATCCCAGCCATGCTGTTTCACCATGCAGATGGTAGTTTCTTGACTAAGTACCAATTGACAGCGGTAATGCGTGCTGCACTTACGGCCTTTAACCTCCCAGCAGGCCTTGTCAGAACCCACTAGGTTAGGATAGGAGCTGCCAGTTTTGCTGCAGCAGCTGGCTTGCCAGAGCGGGAGATCCGGGCCATAGGCAGGTGGCACTCCCAGGCGTACTGGTCATATGTCAGAGCCCCCCTGCCTGCGATTCAACATTAATAATTGTCTATTTCCCCAGGTTCCTCCCAGTGTCAAAGGAGCCTGGTTTGGATCGTGGGTCACAACCTGGTTCGCTGGGCTGGCAAAGCAGCAGGGAAATTGCACTGTGGATACAGCTGGGGTTGTCAGCCCACGCTCAGATCTGCTGGATGGGTGATGGAGGTATGCGGTGGTGTCAGTTGATCCCCCTCTAAGAGGGGTAAAAGGGGTTTCCTGGACAGATATCCTGGTAATCCATTTGGGGAGAAATGACCTGGTGCAAGTAAAGGGAGTTCAGATGCTGAAGGACATCAGGAATGACATCTGGGAGGTCAAACACATGTTTCCCGGGGTAGTGATAGTGTGGATTGATCTGGTCGAGTGGGTTTCATGGGGCAGTAGGGTCCCGCCTCAAAAAATTGACAAGTCCAGGAAGACCATCAATAAGGAGATAGGGTGGTGGCTATGGGGATTGGGTGGTGCAACAATTGGCCACCATGCCATCTCGCATCGGAAACCGGATGTGTACAGGGAAGATGGGGTCCACCTGTCCACAGCTGAGAATGAGTGGTATTTGTTAGCCTTGAGGGAAAAATTGCAATACATGTTGATTGGGGAGTTAGGGGGGGTTCAGCAAGGACTGGTGCACCCTTAGTGGCAGGGGTTCAGCACCAGATTTAGGATAGGTTATAGTGAGAATATGAGGCATCTCCATAAGAAATGGGGGGTGACACCTCCCGTAATTGCAAGGTATGGCAAGCGGTGAAGTCAACTCCCTGGGAGAAGTAATCGCGAGGGTAGTAGGGACATGTACTGTCCCCAGCTTGAGGGCACTATCCTCCTTCTTCCAGCTCAGAAGGGGCCTTGTCCCCCTCCCAACAGCCCGTCATAAGGGAGGGGGAGATGTTTTAAGTAGTTAATAGGGATTGGTACCGGATGGTATATCGGGCCAATCCCTGAGTTTGAGTTATTGGTTACGTGAGGTGCTGGACCCAAATCACAGGAGTGATTCACCACCACCAATTCGAATCCAGATGTAAATAAATTCAAATAAAGAGTGCAGCCGTTTAAACCCAGTTCCTGTGTTCTGTCTCATTGGGGCGTGCGCCGGCAAGTGACAGCAGTGAGTCGGGTCCCTGGCCCACCACAGGTGAACCATGGCAGTTGCCACTCCTCTGGCTGGTGTGCAGCCCTCACCCTGTAACTCGTAGGGGTGTGCACTTCATTTTCTTTATATTGATAATTATGACATACTCGTTTTTGTTATCGTTCTTGCAATAACGACAATAAAGGTAAATAATGAAATCAATACTGATAATAACAGTTGTTATTGATTTTGGTATTGCTGGCAGGTGTTTTTTGGAGAGAAATGTGGAGAGGGGAGGAGGGAGCAGACATTTCAGAGCGAGAAACAGTGTTGAACTCTTGAGCTGGGCCTGTGATGGAAGGCGAAGGGCCTGATGTATATAATCGCTGGCCAATGAGCAACACAAGCAGGTCTCAGGCAGTTGAATGGCACCCTTGGATTTCTCAATGCCTCCTGCCTCCACAAATCATGGGGACTCTGGGGAGGGCACTGCAACCCTTTATGTTGCAGAGTCAAGCTGTTTGTCTCTTGTTCTGTGTTAGCTCTTGCTTTGTCAGGTTGTGTTGACAGAATTCTGGTGTTTGCACTAAAAACTTCCCCAGTCCACAGTGCTATACCTTACATTTCCTTATACCCTTTATAGTACAGGCAATCTAAGCAATTTTTAAGGCCAACTAAGACAAAACTACAAAAGAATGTTTCTGAACCGATTCTGAATCAAAAATGCATGAGCAAAATGATAGAGAAAAGTCTACCAGTGCCACTTTCCCTGTTTGGTCAGAAACTCACATCTTTGAGAGTTATTTTTGAGCTGACAATGTTATGACTATGTTATAATCACAATATTATGTCTATAGTTAAGAACAGCTGTCTTTAGAAATTGGTCATTGTTAAGGGTAATTTAACTGAATGTGTGTTTTTGTTGCAGGTTTTTTCTACATTTGACCAGCCACTGTTCTCAAGAGCACTTGGGATAATTGCTAATAAGCTGTCAGGTAGCCCTCTGAAGAAAATGGTAATCAGACTTGGCGGCCTACGCACTCAGATAAGTTTCATTGTGTGCATAGGCCATAAAATGGCCGGATCTGGTTTAAGCAAAATCCTGGAAGAAATATATGCCAGAAATGCTGTGGTGCACATGCTCTCAGGTAAGGTGATAATGAGGGCAGTACGTGGACATCTCATCATCTATGAAACACTTTACACATTACTTGCTAAGGAGGATTGGTGTACTGATGAGGGCGGAGAAGAAGATGATGATGTAGCAGAGGCACGAGCAATTGTAGAAGGATTGCTGAAGTCCACAGTCACCGCTGATGCAGCTGTTTCTTCAGACATGGTTGTGTGTCTTGGAAAACGGGTATCCAACTTAGTTTCTGCCCTAAATGGACACAAGACTGCATCATTGTGGCTCCAGCATATGCAAATTGTGAATATTTTACGCAACTACATCAAAACTGAAAGAACTGGAAACTGGGCCTTGCACTTGGCAACTGTAAGGGATATGTTACCATTTTGCGGTCACTGGACACAATTTGTACACCTCGAGTGCTCCTATTTACTTACAGAATATGACAGAACTGGAAAGAACAGTCCCTGATATCTACACTAAGTTCCAGGAGGGGCTCCACATGGTGCAACACAGTGACTGTTACTGGGGTGGCCTGTCAACAGATCTTGTTATAGAGCAAGTGTTAATGTGACATGTGAAGGGAAGTGGTGGATTGATGGGGATGAGGAATCACTGAACAGCAGTGACTTCAGTGGGTGATGTCACAACCAATATGTGGACACATGAATATTGCTATGCAGGACTTCGCAGGGACTTCCCATGTCACCAGCAAACAACATGTTACCATGTCACCTGCCAGACAAAGAAGGGATGCCAATGATACAAAGAAAGTTCTTGACTTAATCACACTGCTGAATATGTTCCAGCATTACACCACTCTTAGAAACGTAGTTAGTGGCATTATTGGTGATGATGCTACTAACACTGACTGAGCAGAAGAAATTAGGAATCAAATATTAGAGGAGATGACAGGCCAAGCTGTCACTGCATACACCTTCAAAAGGAACAAGCAGTTGCGCACACTGGAGAACAAACATGTTGTTCGTGCTGTGAAAGATTCCTTCCATGTCGACCACCAACTTTTGTTCCAACAACTCCTGCTCTGTGCTCAAACTAGTGGTCAGGAATTAGAAGAACTGCTCTTCTATGAATTGTGTACAGTTCCTGCTGCCTTATTTGATGCTGAAGGTGTGATGAGGGAGGCACCAAAATTTCAACTGGCTAAACACATTCAGAATATGGTCAGCTCAGGGACGCGTCCAAGTGGTCAGGTACATTATGTACTTGATGGAGGGTTTCTACTACACCACATACCTTGGGATTGCAACACAACATTTCATCAAATCTTCACATCCTATGCAGAATATATAAGGAAAAAGTATGGGCAACCTACTATTGTCTTTGATGGATATCAAAACCAACTGTCCACAAAGGCTCACACACCTTTATATCAGTAAAAGGTGGAATGGGGCCAAAAGTGAAATTCGAACCCTCAACAGTCTACTGCATGTCTCACTTACCCCTCCACCCACAGGTGAGCAGGTGAAACTTGGTCAGGGGGCCCCCTAAATGTGAGGTCAGTGGCAAATAAGGCAAAAACGGTCCCGGAGGTAATCCTGGACTACGCCGCCGATCTTGCGTGCATTATGGAAACCTGGGTGGACAATGAATCAGGGCCTATCCTGGCTGATCTTGTTCTGGCTGGGTATTCCATACAACATTAGCTGCAGTCGGAGGGATGGGGGTTTGGTGTAGCTGTGATTTTTAAAGAGGGTTGGTCTGTGAGGAGGTAACCAGTGCGATCCATGGTAGGCATTGAAGGTCTCCATCTTGTGTTTCATTTGGCAGGGGAAAGTTTGGGAGTGTTGCTGGTATACCATGCACCTACCAGTACGGCACTCTCCCTACATGCTCTGGCAGAGGCTGTGTCGGAGGTGGCGTTGTGGTCTCCCAAGATGATAGTCTTGGGGGACCTTAACATTCACACTGATGCAGTTCTCAGGGGAGCCGAGCATGAGTTCATGGCCGCCATGGCAACCATGGGCCTGTCCCAGAGGGTCATCCACCTGACTGATCTTGGAGGACATAACTTGGACCTCATGTTTTTCACTGGCCTTTAGGTCCGTTAATGGGGGAGATATCAGCAGTACCCTTGTCATGGACAAATCATTACCTTCTACAGACCTCCCTTCTAGCACACGTCTGCCCCCGGAAGGGTGTGGAACTTATGAGGATGGTCCGCCTCCGGAGGCTGTTGGACGCAGTGTGATTTCTAGGTACTCTGGGGGAAGCCTGGGGGACGAACACCAGCCCCACTTACCTGCTTGCTGCTGCTGGTGCGGGGGGGGCTTGCCTGCCTCACCGTTGCCGCTGCCGCCGCCGCCGCC
>QEPC01013621.1:252506-265521 GCA_003113815.1 Sphenodon punctatus
GGAGGAGGGGAGGATTCAATGGAGGGTAGGGAGAAAGAACACAGGGATGGGTAAAAAATAAAAATAACACCTAAATCTATCTAATCTAATCTAAATAAATGATACTAGGGAGGTAAATGTGTGGGATGGGTGAAATAGGAGGAGGATGGCAATGGACTGGGAGTTACACAAATTGCTAGGAGAGGGAGACTTTTGAAAACACCTGCTGATGCTGATGCTAGTCACATGATCAGTGACTAGTTCAGAAGGTGTTGGAAGGGGGGAGGGCAATGATTGTTGTTACTTGTTGTGCCTGCCTTACCACAAGCCCCATTGGCTCTATGCAGCCTAGCCCCCTCTCCCTCCATGTCCAATTGCAGACTGCCAAGTCAGTGGTCTGAGGAGAAAAGGGATGGTGATTGGGCAGGCTGGCTGCTACTCCAAGTCTCTCCATCCCTGATGCCAGGAAGTCTGCTCCTCAACTGCCTCCCCCTCACTGGGCCTTCCAGTCACGTTTTCCCCACCTGAATGGGCCTTTCATTCATGTTTTTCCTGCCAAAACTCATCCGAACTCACCCGAACGTGACCAAGCTGTTCAGTCATTTTCAAGTTTGGTTCAAACGTTCCGTTCAGTCTCCTGAATGGACCAAGTTTGGTCCGAACTCTGATCATCTGAACCACGTTCACACATCCCTAAACAACATGAGAGGAAAGACCATTTTGTTGCTGCTATGGTTTAGACAAGTGGTGTCATGTCAGCTTTTGCTATGCTTATGTGAGGTCTTTAAAATAGGGATATGGCTCCCAAGAATAAGTTGTGTGAGCCAAGCTCCCACAAAGCACAAGACAGGCCCAGGGTTAACAGGTAAGGGCAATGTGGAGATTTGTCTGCCATACAGTCTGCAATTGTAGGGGAAGAGCAGGGAGGGGAAGGTGATGGAACATGTAGGGGAAGAGCAGGTAGGTGATGTTCCCCTGCAATTGTTGGCCAAATTATTTTCAGAAGGAAAAAGGGTATTTTCAGACATTACAAGATCATGCTCAACCACAGTGAATCCCCACATGGTGAACGTGATCTCGTAACATCTGTTGGGGGGAACGAAAGCTCCCTGCCAGTTGTTCACCCCCGTGAATCACAGGGGGGAATCACATTCAACATGCAAACGGAGGTCCTGTCTGGACCATCTCCATTTGCGCGTTGAATGTGATTCCCCCCCGTGCTTCATGGGGGTGACCACCTGGCGTAACACTGAACAGACGTGATGTTGACATGCTCAACCACAGGGAATTTCCCATGGTTGAGCATGTCAACGTCACATCTGACTGCTAACCATGGACCGGAATCGACTGCCGTGCTCACTGCCGATTCCGGGCCATGATCAATTTCCCAGGGACAGGCGAGCGCAGCAGCTGTATTCGGCACAGCGCCCACCCGTCTCTGGGAGGCCGGGCTGCTGGGGGAGCGTGGGGGGGTGGGGCTGTGCGGCCACACGTTGGGACATGCAGCCCTGCCCCCCCCCCCGTATTCTCCACCGGGAGCGGCCAACACATCTGTTGGCCATTACGTGTTGGTCCCGGTGGGGAATCAGTAGGGTGTTTCCGTGGTGGGGCGAATTGAGCCCCATCACGTCTGAAAATACCCAAAGATATGTACACATTTTCAACTGTGGATGAGGGTATATATTTTCCTCTCCTCTCTTTCTAGCAACTTCAAAATATTCACTTCTCCCACAGTATAACAGAATACTAGAATTGATTGTGGTGGAATAAGAGTTGCTTTCAACAATGTAGAGTATTTTTTTCCAGTTGAACTTTTTGCAGAAAAATTGGAGACAAACAATTTTTTTAAAAAAAACCCCTAAAAGTTATTGTACTGGCCATTTTCTCATGCACATGCCCAGTGTTATTGATTTTTTCATTTTTCTTTTTAGCAAATAGAACCCATGGGGTTGCAGGAATGTATTTACATTTGGCCAAATTAAGTACACCTGAAGTGTTTTTCTGATTTTTGTGTTTACTACCATGTTGTAAGCTATGGCAGTTGTCTCTCAGCTGTGAGGGGTGAGAGGATAAACATAGCAAAAGAGAAATCTCATTGGAGATCAAATTAAATATTATCCCCAGGAAATGGATTGTGTTTTTGTGTCCAGTTAATTTTTTTGAAGGCATAAAAGTTATTTTTTTGTATAAAGTTAAGATAACAAAGATCCAAGCTTTCTGATAAGCCATTTCTAATCAACTTTAGGCATGTAATCAAGAATAGAGAGATTTACAAACCCACTTTAATGTTTCTCCCCTCCACATGACCAGTAAAGTTCACATACACTATGGGGTGAGCCTTCAAGACAGTGGGTGGTCAGGCTCCTTGTTAGAAAACAAACCAACAAGCAGAGTTGAAAAATGAGATGGTGAGAGGAACAGAGAAAGGTGCTTAATTTGTATTCAGTTTCCATAGGGGGAAAGAGGGTTTATGATAAAAAAGAAGTTTTCTGTCTTGTAAGAAAAAAAGGAAATGGTTTTAAAAAAAATTCTGTGTGAACAGCAGGAATGAAGAAATGTCACCTGGAAAGGTGGAGAAAAGATTTGCATGGTGGATAAACCAGGGAGGGAAACTGTTAAGAACCCTTCATTGAAAGCCATGTATTAATAAGATGGTCTGGTATACAAGAAAAAGAGATCATATAAAAGTCACAAAAAATGTAGCTGCAGTATTTGTTAAACAGTATATGATATATTGCATATCCAGAGGTATGTGTTCTAGGACTGAGATGAATTATGAATTCTGTATTCTTGAATATTATTTGCATTTTTAGATAGCACTTAGAGTATGTGAATATTTGCACTGAAACAAATATTCACATATCCATTAGCAGTCCTATTTTCCAGTTTTTTCAATTATTTTTTTTGAGATATTCAGATATTCAACTAAATTTTTGAAACAACAAGTATGTAAATACTAAACACAACTGAAAAACTCAGGGACATAAGTGTTTTGTTCCTGCTTCCTTGGACCCAAATTGAAGTGGGTAAATTCAGCGAATACAGTATTTGCCGAAAATATTCTTCTCAGTTCTAAGACATACCACAACCCTCCAGTGACCTACTTCTAGCTGCCAGTGTGATGCATCCTTAGGCCTGAAACAAGCAATAACAGTGAATGCTGTTTCTGTCAGAAACAGGTCATTTGCATGATGGATCAAGCCAATTTAACAGCTTTTTCACACATTTTTGCATTTTTGTCAATTCTTATGCCATATTTCGATAATTTGCTAATTTGGTAAATTCAGTAAATTACAATTGTTTGGCAAACTGAACACCTCAGTGAAAAGGAACTTTCACTGCCCTATCTAATGCAAAATGAAGGTAGTGGGACTAACACTGTGATTTATATAGTTTTAAATTGGTTTAAAAGGGGTTTAAAATTGACTTAAAGTGCTGTAAAGTGACATAAATTGATGGGAAAACCCCAAAATACAGGAAATTGATTAGAATGACAAAATTATCAAAATATTGGAAACTGACAAAAATACCAGAAAATTATGAACATTGACAAAAATTCACAGAAAATACTACAAATTGACCCAAAAAATGGAAATGAAAGAAAACTTTAAGTCCCAATCTTGGAATGGTGGAAGCATGGCATCACTGACTAATGAGGAAATTAAAAAAAAAACCAAAAAAAACCAAACAGTCTCAAGTGCTCCTGAAAGGTAGGTATTTCCTAATATAAGGGAATACTTTCTCTTGCCTCAGTTCTACTTATGAATAATGCAGAATAATATAAATATAGGCTATACAGCGAAACAAAGTGTTACTATTCCAGCGTGACCAAATTGGTTGACATCTTCATGGTTCGGTGTGTCTGCCCTACCCATGCTGATTCATCTTCTGAACTATTGAAGTATTACCTCACATCCCTGCTAGCTTTTGTATATATAGTTTAGCTCCTCTCTCATCTGAATATGTAACCATCATTCCTACATGGTTCCAAGAAGCAGTTGGATTCTAGGAAATGTCCAATTGCCAGTGGTCCATTATGGGACAGTAATAGGAAGAGCCCATGAACTCATCATTGTAGTCTAATTACCCACAACTGGGCTGTGAGGTGGACTAGCCATTTACATTTCGGTAGCCCCTTCAGAGCCTTGATTGTCTAGAAATGATGAGCAGATGTAAGCAGATGGCTTCTTCAATCACCCTTTACTCCATTACAGAGTGCTGATTGGTCAGAGAAAGGAGAAAGCCCCACCCTGTTTTTTGCTTCTAACTCTCTTTTCTTCCCATTAGAGGACAGTGCTGTCAAATGATAGAGGAACACATAGATTGAGCAGAAGACACAACACATGTATGGCTGTGAATGCAGTAGTCATCTAAGACTCTGCCTAGTCCATGAGTAATGGTTGCAAATCACTCCTCTAAAGTGCTTTGTCTGTCTTATATGCATGTGGCAAAGTCTGGTAAGATCTGGACTGGAATTGTAAAGAGTCAGATATTCCAGAAATACTTCAGCTCTATTCAGTAGAGATGAAGGAATAGAATTATGTCCCTTCTCTAACCTTTGCCAATGGAGTGGATGCATTATATCCATTATTTCTGACTGATGTCTCTAGAGCTGACATTTGAGAGACAGTGGATTACATTTTATTGCATGAAAATGTCATTTATGAAAGCACCTGATGTTATGTGACAGACATACCTAATGAGCAAGGAGGAAGCTAGATAATCACCTTTTCCCCATGGATTTACAAGGACCTCTAGCTTGAGAAGAAGTGAATTTGCGAAGACCGATCCTCTGCTTGATTTTTATTCTTTTTGTGGCCTTTCAGCCACTGCCTCACATTTAGTTCTCTCTCGTCTCTGTACAATGGCCCATCAGTAAAAAATGTTGGAATAAGTTAAAATTTCAGTAGGTGAGTGTAATTGATGGGGTGGGACTCCAGGTAAATTATCGGTTAGCGGTTTTATCGGTATCGGATTAATCCGATATCAGATTTATCGGTAAATCCGTTTTTTAACATTGCCGATTTTTCGGATCTTTAACATTGCAGCCATTGTTAAAATGGCCGCAATGTTAAAGATCAAAAAAATCAGCAATGTCAAAAAACTGATATACCGATACCGATACTATTGGTATTATCTGCATTATCGGATTAATCCGATACCAATAGTTCCATCCCTAGTAATTGACATTCACAAGTGATATGCTGGTGAAAGTGAATGCTGGTGGAATTCTAGCAGGAGAGAAAGTCAATTCAGTCATGCAATTAGGTATTACCTTATAACACTTTCAGACCTTCTGAAGCCTGAGTCCCTGCAGACTGCAGCCCAAACTAGGGTTGAAACTCGATTCTCCAATTATTACTTTTCTCTATGAGAATCAGGGTTTTTGTCTCATTCTTTCAAAGGAGAACAAGCTGAGAAACTGCCTGGATTCTTACCAAGAACAACAAGAATCTCGAGACAACCCTTACTCCCCCTGCACTTGAAAAACAACAAAAAAGAGGGCCTTTTAAAGCTCTACCTCCTCCCCTCCCCCATCATGGACTCATCTGGCTGCTCCAGCCACTGGGTCTCTCACTTCTCTGCTTCTCTGCAGGGAAACAGGGGACATGAGGAGAAGGCAAAAATAAAGATAAAAAACCCACTGCATGCACCAAATGCGTTCCAGAGCCATTACTGACATGCACAGCCCTTTTCTAAAATGGTGCTGGCAACTGATGCTGCCGGTGCTGCACATGAGCAGAACTGCCCTAGTGGCTATTTTGCGCATGTGTGTATTTTTTTTTTATTTTTTTTTAAATTCAAAATATTTTGCAAGATCTCATACTGGGGCCAAGACCTTGGCAAGTTCTTGGGCCTGACACAAAATTTGATATATCAAATAAAGTGTCTCGGGCCTGACATTTTATTTGATATATCTGAAGGGGCACAATCTTCAAAGAAACAAACAAGATAAAATGGGTCTCTTGCTCTCCATTAAGGCTGTCACCTTCCTCTTTATTGAGGAGAGCCCACCCTTGGCTTCCGGCCTTGGATATCAGGTGAACTCTTCCCTGGACTCTCAACTTCTATTCTGGCCTCCTACAACCTGCATCTAGTCTCCTCTGTAATCCTGTGTGCAGTTCCTTCTTAGTCTTGGCCAGAACTGTAGCCACAGGGCTTCCAATCCTCAGGCCAATTCCATGGTTGTACCATAGGCTGAGCCATAGCTCTGCCTTTTTATGCCTGGGGTTCCTTGGAAGGCTAGCATCTCCCTATCCTTCCCAACTGGGAGAAGTGACATCAATGAACTCATTAGACAGCCCACACTTAATGGATATTTGCCTCCGTGATGGCTCCTTGGTAGCATAGAATGTCTTCAGTAACTTATCCTTGTCCCCATTTTGGTCCTGACTCTGCAAGGATACATAGGGGTTCTTTGCATGCATGTGAATGACATATAAATGCAGGGTATTATTTTCTTAGTGTTTTAAGATATTTGAACGGTATTGTACTTTTCTGTCACCTTCCAAAGTCGAAAAGATAGTGCCAGAATTGGAAACAGTACAATGGAAATACCAATTGCTATATATTCTTTTTAACAGCAATGCATACAGATAGAGAGAGATCAAGATCTACCTATTTACAGTACAAACATCTGCAAGGGAAAGCCATACATATTTGCTAGAGCACAGGCATTATCTCCCCAGTTCAAAATCTACTCTAGTTGAAGTCATTATATTGCAGTCGTTTTTCCAGCTGTCTCAGTTTGCTGAGACAAAATCTTATTTGATGCAAACAAAACTTTCTGTGTAAAATGGGAAGAAATATTGACTCAGACCTATTTTAATAGCGGGGATGGGATGGAAGAGAGAGGTCCATTTCAGCAGCTCATTCTATTGAAAATCTTGTGATTCAGTGCAAATAGAAACTTGCTTTTATTGATTCTATTGTACTTTCTGGAGACAGATTCATTGTCAAAGTCTCTGATATGCCATGTTTTAATTCTGCATTTGCCTCTTTGAGATTAAAGAAAGCAGTGTTAATTGATTTGTGCAATTTGAGACTAGACTTGAATGTTTATAAAATTTATGTTTTATATTCTTCTTTTTAGTATTGTCATATGCCTGGTATCTGTCTGGAAAGGATCTGGGGGGTTGGTTTTGTAATTTTAATTTTTTTAAAAAAAATGTCATTATGCCACATATTTGATATTTTGAATGTCAAGGGATTGCTTTTGATAATTACTGCTTCTCCCCAAATCACTGGTTTATTTTTATTTCTTTATTGTTATTTATTTGGTCACTTCCATCCACAACCCTTTGTTTTCTCTTTTGTCTTCGTAGCAAAGTTTCATTCCCAGGAGATGAAAATTAATCTTTTTTCTTAAAGCTACTCAGTGGAAGCCTATGAAGATTTTTTAATATATATTTGTGAATGTGTTAGAACATTCTTTAGCACAGTGATTATTATAGATGAGAGGTTATCCTCTACTTAAGATTGCTTTTCACTTGATGTAAAAAAATTAACTTAGTCACGGTGTTTTAGAAGGTATTAGAATTTCTTTCTAAAAGAGGAAGGGTAAAATTTTCCAAAGTGTTGTATATCAGTGAGAAGCATGGTTTCATTTAGCATTTGAAAATGTTATTTGTGAATCTTTAGCTGCATTATTCTGTGTACAGTCAATAGGAAAAGGTTGTCTGGTTAAAATGGCTCACTATTTAGTGAGTGAATTTAATGATCCATTGGAATTTCTTCTTTACAGTGGCTGAATGGGTGAATTTAGAGAGACACCAAGCTGGCCACTTCCGGAGCAGCCCTGCCTGCATCGGGTCTACACAGACTCGGTGGCTGCTGCAGCTCGCAGTCTGCACGTACAGTGCCCCTCCCCTACACCATAGAGTTGCAAGCAGATCACCCAACAGTCTAGGATTCTGCCTGCAACTCTATGGTGTTGCCTGGGGCAACTGCCACTGAGAGTGGAGCTTCATGGTAGTCCTCTGAGCAAGCAGGATGCAGCTTTGCCTTGGGCTGGTGCCCCAGGTTTGAGTGGCTGCTGGGATGTTCCAGAGCACCACAAGCAGGACTGTAGCAACTCCTCTACCTGCACATTTGGTGACCCGCCTTTAGACGGATGGGCCACCTGGGGTGAGGTAGCGCAGAAGTGGAGCTGTCATCCATCTATTTTCCCCCAATGAGAGTTGGGTTAGGTCACAATAGTCAGACATCAACTGAAAGATGAAGATATTCACACCTTTCTACCAATTCATGGCCTGCAACATGCCTTCTGGCTCATGTTAGGTAGAAGAGGCTACCATATATACCAAGCTGGGGTTGTTTTGTGATGTGTTCATCGGGAGAAAAGGAAAAAGCAACATCATTCACAGTTGTTTACACTTCTGACAAGACTTGACTCAAACTCAAGACTCAAACTTTCTAAAAGGAAGGATTAGTGCAGATTACTGTACTCTGAGATGAGACTGACCAATTTCTCAGTTTCCTTTAGACATTTTAGCTCCATTCATACACCAGGGAACATCATTATCATAATTTATTGAGAGCTAATAACTACATTATAAACAATTGTTCATTGTTCAAAGGGCTTTATTTTCATTTATACTAAAAGGCTGTTAAAATATCAAGAAGAATCAGGCCCATCATACAAGTGAAGACTTTCACCCAAATGAAGGAAATCTGGGGCGGGGGACACACATGAGGATGACTCTAGGTCAGGGGTGCTCAACTTGATTCATGCCAAGGGGCAGAAAATTTAGTTTGGACCCAACCCTGGGTTGTATGTGACCCCACCCTCCAATTTGCAGAACCCTACCCCCTGGAAGCAAGGAGCCCCTCGCTGTCGCTTTTGTCACATGGATCTCCAGCCCCAGCTCTTGCTTCGGAGTTTCACTCCTTGCAACAGTGATATGAGAATACAGACATATGATAATGAGCCCAGACTCAACTATTTATGGAGGTCTGACAAACATTTTCAAGTCCAGGAATCCCTTCCAGTTAGTGGCTCACATGTTCAGGGTTGTCACTACAAGGCAAGGTAGCAGTTGAGGAAAACAAAGCACCTCAGAACCACACAACCCAGACATTGGGTATTTTCAGACGTGACGGAGCTGGTATTGGCCCCATCACGGAATCACCCATTGATCCTCCGTTGGGATCAAAATGGCCATCAATCAGATGTGCCAGCTGATCCCGGTGAGGAATCGGGGGAGGGGGGGACCACGCGACTCAACGTGCGGCCACACATCCCCGTCCCCCCATGCTCCCTCAGCCACCCGGCTGCCCTCCAGGAGATGGGCAGGCACCGCGGACAATGTGGGCGCAGTGCCCACCGACACCCACCCCCCCCGGGGCATTGACCACAACCCGGAATCTCGCCGCTGATTCCGGGCCATGGTCAGGGGACGGACGATATGGTCTCCTTGATCACGGGGCGGGGGGGAATCATATTCAACACGCAAATGGAGATGGTCCGGACAGGACCTCCATTTACGTGTTGAATGTGATTCCCCCCCATGATTCACAGGGGTGAACATCTGGCGGGGAGCTTCCGTTCCCCCCAACAGATGTTACGGGACCACGATCACCATGTGGGTATTCACCATGGTTCACCGTGATCTTGTAAGGTCTGAAAAAACCTATTGCAGTCACTCACTGCACAGATGGAAGATGAAGAGCATTTTGATATGCACCTGTGGAGAAGACATTCAAAACATGGAACATACAGTGAACCACTGTCCTCTTTGATACCTTAAAAACAGTCTTACTTCACACCATGTCATATGAAACCATAAAATGGATGACAGACTTCAACACTGTCCTTTCCCATTGTCATGCCAGACAATATTCTTATTGTTATTATTTATTTTCCCTTCTATATTTTTTTCCTGGAAGACTTAAGGAAGATTACAATATGAAAAAACACCATAAAATAAAAAATCACAATACAAATAAATTGAACCATCTACAAAAAAAAACCCACCCAAAACCTTGCCACAACTCTGACTCACTTCTATCCTAAGGCATCTCACATGTGGAAATTCCCCCACTCCCAACCCACTTCCCTGTGTCTCACCATGGAGAGTACCCACCCAGAACCCACCACTCTCCATGACCTGTATCTTCAATCCCCTCATTGGGAGGGTGAGGGGGTCATCCCTCCTATCCTACCACCATACCATTTCCTACTCAACACGTCCAACTTTCATGATTATTGTAATATCCATGAATCAGTAATATGCATTCATATTTGACATTTCCCCAATATGCTTTCTTTTCTGTTTGTTCCTAAGCTGCAATGTGTGGAGTGTTTTTTTTTTTGCTGTTGTTGTTGTTTATTTGTTTTTTGGAAAATAAAAAGTGAAGGGAAACCGATTTACCCTGGACTCGCAGTGCCTGATCTTGAGAGGTGTTGCAGAGCTGCTGAGCAACATCTGCAGGCTCTGAAAGCCATCAATGGGATTCTAAGATGCTAAGTATTCAACAGAATTGAACCCCAATTTTACGATTCCATCAGAGCCGACAATATTACCGGGGGAGACTGACAGCCCCATTGTAATAGAACAATGTGCACTGCTGCTGAATGCAGTCTTTGCCTAAGTGTTTTGTGTGATCAGAATAAGAGCTACAAGAACTTGAAGGAAATGCACTCCACAAGCAGCCTCGCACTTAGGAAGGATTTAAAAAACCCAGTTCCTGTACCTAGGGAGAGCTCAATTAAAGTCAATGAAGAATTTAAAGGTAAGAAATAATTGAGGATAGGAAGAAATCATAAAAAATACTAGGCAGGAGAAGTCAGGTGTCAGTGATTCAAGGGTAGGCAATGTCAGGAGTGTCAGGTATAAGAAATGTCATTCATTGTGGGAAATATAACAAGGTGACATGTAATAAGAACCCCACCTCCCCATTCTCAGTGAGAAAAATAATGCATTGTAATTATAGATGTCAAGCATATGTGGTCGCTTGCTGCTTGAAAATCTCAGCAGAAAGGCCCAAATGCTTTCCAGAGACTCTTATCCCACACTATGCACTTATCTCTTCTGTCTCTGGTTCAGCTATAATTGCTTCCTCTCTTCAACTCTACTTAAAACAACAGTCAAAGCACATTTCTTATACTTTCAGAAGCATGGAAATAATGTAACCAGCAAAGTTGATTGAATTTTTTTTAAATCAAGAATTTTTAAACTATACCTAGTCTTGAGTGTTCCATGTCAGTGCGTGTTTTTACACACACATTTCTCCTGCATGTTTGCTGTTACATCCCGACCCGAACTTTCTGTGTGTCTAAATCACTCACCCAGATCTTAAACATCTGACTCTTTGAACGTCTGCATAGAACTTCTCCCAGAACTTTTGTGTGCAAAAATTTCTCCTGGTAAACTGCTTTGCTTCATGCAGATGAGGTCACTTGGTTTCCATGGCAGTCCCTCATGTCTACAGTTGCAGAACTTACTTGTGGACTTGTAAACCCAGAAGATTGAAAGACCAGCATTTTAAGGTATATGTAAAAATGCCTAGTGCCACCACCTAATTTCGCCCCTCCCACCCACGCTAAATCTGACACTGACTGGGTGCTCCTAGGACTCAGATGAGAGCAACTGTTCCCATTCTGAAACCATTCATTTCAGAGTATTACTATTTCATTTCAGAGTATTCAGTTCAAAGTCTGTTGTTAACTTTGTGGTACATTGGCATGTCATGGTTAAGATGCACGAGTTTATGTGACTAGTCTACAAGAGGGAGTAATATGTCCAGCATTACATCCAACTGCCTTTTGAGTTCTCAAACCCAATGGATCATGTCACCATTTATACCAGGTTGGAACGGAGGTAGCCACCCAGTATAAAATCAAAGGCCTTTTTTACATGAGACGGGCTCACTCAAGCCCATGCATATCTGCTGCATGGGTATGAGTGGGTGCCGCCCATGTAAATCCTGTGGTGGATGAGTGTGCGTGCTCCAATGAAACATGCATGCAGATCCACCTCCACCCATCACCCACTCATGGAGCAATTGGCCAAAACGGCAATTGCTCCAAGAGTGGGGATGCATGGGAATTCGGGGGATCACAGTGGGTCCGTGTGTAGACCCACCCCCCCCCGCTGCACAGCCCACACTGCCATGTGCACACCAATCCCTCCCACACCCGCAGCCTGTATAAAAAAGGTCAAAGAGAACTTGAGTCCACAACTTAGAGCAGAAAACCGTTGCCACTAAGGCCATGATCCACAAACAATTTACTACAGAGTAGCCCTTAGGACTTCAGTGGAATTGCTTTTGAGTAAGTGGTTTGAGAATAGTGTTCTTAGCCACAAAGTTTCTCCAAAGTGTTTGAAAATGAAGTATTTGTATGAGGTTTTATCTCCCCCTTCCCCCTGGTTGCTTTTAAAGAAATATTTGATTATGATTTATTATTAAAGTATCTGCTATTCTGGCTGTGAATTTTTCTGGTATTTAGGTATATATTCAGAAAGAGAAAACATTTCCATTGAAAAAGATTACCTGCCTGCCCCTGAAAATGTGATACTTGGAACAAAGACAATGTAGAAGGGGCCACTCATGCATGTGGGGACATATCTTAAGTAGACACCCTGATTCTGGGTGCTGCCACAAGACTCTGGAACTCAGGCTGAAGCTGCTGTGCTGAGGCAGCTCATCTAGGGAGATCACAGAGTGCTCCGTGTCAGCATCACCACCAAACTCGAAACCCTGCTCTTCCAACCCATGTCATATCTGACACTGATTGGGTGCTTCTAGGGCTCAGATGAGAGCAAGTGTTCTCATTCTGAAACCTTTTGAAAGTGCATGCAAGTGTCTGTTAGTACTTCATCCGTTTCCTGTTTTTACACACTTCTGCAATTTAAAAAACACACATCTTTTTTGTCACTTTCCGGGATTTTTTTGTCACGTTCCACAAATTTTACGATAGTTTTATGGCTGTTTTATAGCACTTTTGTCTCCACAGTCTCCTAGGACTGTGCATGGGGTGTGCATGGAGCTTGGGACCAGCTCATAGTAGCCTCGTTCAACTTGCAAAAAATAA
>QEPC01013621.1:266620-306452 GCA_003113815.1 Sphenodon punctatus
CCTCCTTGGCCCCCCCCCCCCCCATATCCGCTACCTCTGCTCCTGCACCCATGCTGCTGAACACCTTTGGTGCAAATCCCACTCTCATGCTGACTTCGTTCACTTAAAATTCTGTCTCTCCTCCCTTACTTCTGCTGTCTCCCTCACTAGACAAAATTACTATGCCTCCCACATTGACTTCTGTTCTTAGGACCCTCACCACCTGTTCTCCACCTTTGACTCCCTCCTCAAGCCCCCCTCTCCTCCTCCTCCCTCTTCCCTTTCTGCTCAGGATCTTGCTTCCTTCTTCACCTCCTAGATAGACAAGATCTGCATCGACATTACTTCCAACTCCTCTTCTCTTCCTACTCCCTCCCTTCTCCCTCCTCCCCCTCTCCTGTCCTTCTTCCCTCCCACCTCCCTTGAGGAAAACTGCTCCCTGCTATTCCTCCTCCAGCCCTTCCACTCCAACCTTTCCACTCCAATCTGGCTTTCGCCCCCTTCGCTCCACTGAAACTGCTCTCATTAAGAACACCAACAATATTCTTGGGGCTAAATCTAATCGCCTCTATACCATTCTTGTCCTTCTTGACCTCTCTGCTGCCTTTGATACTGTTGACCACTCACTCTTGCTGGATTCACTTCACTCCCTTGACTTCCGTGGCTCCATTCTTGACTGGTTCTCCTCCTTCTCTGATCACTCCTTCAACGTGTCTCTTGCCAACTCCACCTTCTCCTCCCTTCCACTCTCAGTTGGTGTTCCCCAAGGCTCTGTCCTTGGGCCTCTCCTTTTCTCTATCTATACCCTGTCCCTAGGCAAACTCATTGCCTCCCATGGCTTCCAATATCACCTCTATGCTGATGACACTCAACTCTCTCTCTCTACTCCCCCTCTCTCTCCATCTATTCAAGCGCTCCTTACCAGCTGTTTCTCTGACATCTCTACTTGTATGTCTCAACGTCAACTCAAACTCAACATGGATAAAACTGAACTCCTTATCTCCCCCCCCCCATCCTTCCTCTCCCTCTTCCCTGTCGATCCTCATCAATGGGGTCACCATCCTTCCCGTCCCTCAAGTCCGTAGCTTAGGCTTCATCTTTGACTCACCCCTTTCTTTTAAACCCTACATAGACTATGTTGCTAAATTCTGTTGCTTCTCCCTTCATAACATTGCTAATATTCACCCTTTTCTCTCTGTCTCCACTGCGAAAACCCTTGTTTATGACCTGGTCATCTCTCGTCTTGATTACTGTAACCTCCTTCTCACTGGCCTCTTGGGCTCTCACCTTTCTCGCCTTATCTCTGTCCAAATTTCTGCTGCCAGGGTAATCCACCTCACCCGTTGCTTCGACCACATGCAGCCCCTCCTCTCCTCTCTTCATGGCTCCCCCTTCCTGAACGAATCCTGCACAAGCTCCTAGTCTTCACCTATATAGTTCTTCACAACCTTGCTCCCACCTACCTCTCTGCACTAATAACCCTCCATACTCCAATCCATGAACTCCGCTCCTCCTCTGTCCTCTTTCTTGCCCTCCCATGCCTCCCCTGCTCCCCTAACTGCCTTTGTCCCTTCTCCCTAGCTGCCCCCCATGCCTGGAACTCCCTCCCTGCCCACATCTGCCTCGCCCCTCCCTTTGTACCTTCAAATCCCAATCCTTCCTCAAGACCCACCTCTTCCGCGGTGCCCTCAACAATTTTTTGCTCCCCTCACCTAACTCCTGCTGATACCCTCCATCCAGTACAATCTATTACCTAAGTTCTGTGTACTCATATCCTCACCACATGGACCAACCAGCAATCATTCTTGGTGTAACCAAGCCAAGCGCATGCACCTGGGACCTCGCATCCTCATGAATGTTACACTCCTTGTCTCTCCCTTTGTTCCCCTTCCTTCATCTGCCCCCCCACCCCCATCTCACAGATTGTAAGTCCTAGGGCAGGGACTGTGTCTATTCAATTACTTTGTAAAGTGCCAGGTACATTAATGGCACTATATAAATGTTTACTTCTTCTTCTTCTTCTTCTTCTTCTTCTTATTATTATTATTATTATTATTATTATTATTATTATTATTATTATTATTAAATCTATCTATCCAGGGGGACACAGACAGGGGAAGGGAAAGGGTAAAATAAAGGGTATAAGGAAAGGTAAGGTATAACACTGAGGGCTGGGAAAGATTTTATTGGAAGCACCAGAGTTCTGTAACACAACCTGACACAGCAAGAGCTAACACAGAATAAGAGTCAAACATCCTGGCCCTGCAACATAAAGGGTTTCAGTGCCCTCCCTGGGCCTCCATGATTGGTTCTGGGAGGCAGGAAGCATTGAGCAATCACAGGGTACCATTAATCTGCCTGGGACCTGCTTGTGCTGCTCATTGGCCAGCAATTATATCATCAGGTACTTCCCCTCCCATCACAGGCCCAGTTCAAAAGTTCAACACTGTTTCTGGCCCTGAGATATCTGCTCCCTCCTCCCCTCCACTTTTCCCTCCAAAAAACACCTGCCAGCAATAATGAAATCAAGAACGACTATCATTATTGTTATTTATTTTATTGTTATTTATCTTCATTATCATTATTGCAATAGCAATAACAAAAATGAGAATGTCGTTGTCATTATTAATGTAACAAAAATGAAGTGCACACCCCTAGATACAGCACTCACCGAGATTTCTCTTTTCAGGCTTAGGTATCCTTCATTTCAGGCTTAGGGTGTAAACAACGAATTAATAGCCCACTGGAGTCCGTGTTCTGCCCATGCAGCCCCCACTTACCCACTCACAGTTTTAACTCAACAAATCTAATATATGAGCAGGCATTTGTCCCTACCAGTCTCTGGACACCAATCTCCCACTTGGTATCCTGGATCCACCACTGTCATGATTCATAGCTGCAGCAAACCATGGGAAGAACAGAAGCCACCTCACCAGCTGTTTCTTTCTTCTAGGATATCAGTTCTAGAGGCATTCCAGTCCCTGCTATTCCCAGTCACCCACACCTGCCAGCACTTGGTGGCTGGATTTTGCATAAAACACCTAATCAAACATGCACCTCTCATACCCCTGCTCTAGCATCTTTGGCATCACCATGCCATTGGGGCTGAAAACATCCCTGCTCATCAGGGCACTCTTCACTTCTTGGCTTGTTGAAACCTTGTATAGGGCAAGAAGTTCTCCATTAGTGAGTTCACATTCCCTGAACCCCGAACCATTTGTTTCCCTCAAGAGATTCAACTCCACCAGGTGATTGAGGCACTCCTGGTGTCCCAGCTGACATCCTTTCACTGTCATTGGGGAGCAGATGAGGAAAACATCAGGGAAGGTTCAGCCTCCATCAGTGACTTCCTTACTTCTGGAGTGCACAAACATCAAGAAAAGCCATGGTTGATTTCATCCTACTCTTACAACTCTTCAGGGGCTTCCACACTTCCATGCTGCTGAACGTTGAACTGCAGCAGTAATGTGTGGTGTTTGTTCTCCATCATGCATGGAACCCCATTGCGTGCATTTGCCATCCTATGAGAAAATAGCCATCCTCGCAGGATGGATCTGACAGTTCTCTCTGTACATCGGACCTCACCAAAATATAAGCAAAGGCCATTGTATCCATCGCCCCCCAATGTTTCTGGACCCTGTTCTCTGGGTGTCCACAGCACCCACAGACAAAAGCAGAAGCCATTTGGCTTTCCCTGGCAAACAACCCACAGCAATAGTTTCTATGGCATTATGCCCCCTCATGCTCATGGAAAGCAAAAATTGTTACTTTCAAAAGGTAAGAAAATATATGAGTTGCTTTTAAACAATGGGCAGCTTACCTCCCACATGATTCTTTGCACAGTGACCTTCACTGCCCCCACCTGCCCATTTCTCACACATTCCCCCATCTTAGCCCAATTAAAAAACTCCATGCTTCCATGTTGTAACAGCTGTAACATTTTTACATGACTTGACATGTGCACTCATGCAGTGCTGGGACAACACACAAATACACCCAGCTGTGCAAAACCTTTTCAACCATAGTAGCCAATAGCTGAGCGTGGAGCCGATCCTCTGATGACACATGACCAATAGTGGACAATACTTGCTAATGTATGGCATGCAGTCACTCCTATATAGGCAGCTGCCCAGCTTCATAAAGTGTTCAAAACATTTGGCGTTTGATTTGCCAACTTCACATATGCCTGTAATCTAACCATGGATCCTGATAACGTCTTGTTTCACGTTGTGGTGCTGCAGGACTTCATGACCTCTGCTCAGCAGAATGTGTGAGCTATCTAGAAGATCCAAACCTTCTCCTGTCATTGACTTGGTGAGATTGCAAGGCACAGATGAGCTCTTGCTCAGTTTGTGGCAGCAGAGGCAAGGCATGTCAAATCACGAGGCAGCTCCTTCTTCACCACCGTCAACTTGCTTTCCTCCAGCAACAACTGGCCACACAGGGGAGGATCAAATCCTTGCAAGGTGAGCTGATGCCTGCTGAGAGGTACATGACAGAATTTGCTGCTTCAGTCACCAACACCTTGCACATGGCTGTACCCACCAAGAGGCTTGTGTGGGTCACGGAGAAAAGCAGAGACTGGAGGGAGAATGTGTTGTCCTCTTGGTGAGATGTTGAGTGGATCTCTAACTTCAGGGTACTTTGTCACCTCAACCTGCAGATAGCTGATATCCTTGGGTCACCACTGTAGAAAGAGAGCATGGTGGTTCACTTTCCCATCCTGGTAGAGAAGCGAGTGGCCATCGCCATATGGAAGTACTCCTGACTTCTGCCTCTCTGTCAGTCAGCAATTTGGTGTTTGAACCTCCATGGTTGTCTCCATTCTTGTCAAGGTTTGCATGGCAATAACAGACGTGCTTCTGGACCGGGTGGTGCAGTTGACTGACCCCGTAGAGGGAGGAGTTCCCAAAATGTATAGGAGCAATTGATAGGAGCCATATCACCATCATCTGCTCACCCCATAGCAAGGACGACTACCTGAATGGCAAGGTTCTTTTCTGTTGTCCTCTAGGCCATAGTGGACCACTATGCCCAGTTCATGCATGTGCTGGGTAGCTGGTCTGGGAAGAACCATGACACCCGCATCTCCCACCAGTCCCCCTTCTTTGACTGCATGTACACCAGGGCCATTGCACCCACCACTGAAACCTGCATTGAGAGGGTACTCATGCAGCCTGTTGTTTTGGGAGACCCTGCCTACCAGCTGAAGTTTATTAAGGCTTACAGTGCCGTCTGCACCCCAAAACAAAAGTGCTTCAACACGCAGCTCAGTGTTACCTGTTTTGTTGTGGAGAAGGCTTTGGGGGCTTCTGAAGCAACGCTGGAGAGCAATCATGGCCAGGATTGATTTCCAACTGGAGATTGCTCCCGTGTTAACCACCACCACCTGTGATCTCTACATCTGTGAGACCGGCGGGTCCATGTTGGAATCCACTCACCCATGTTAGCTCTGGCGAGCCAGTGCCACTGTTCCAAGATCAGCTGAACAGAACAGGGCAGTGCATAGCCAGAGAGATCAAGGATGCCTTCTGCTGGCACATCAACTGCATTGCCGGCACAAACACCCAGCCTTAAGTGACATTTTACTGATAATAAATACAGCCTTTAAAAATGTTCAGGAAAACCTTTTAAATGGTTTCCTGTGTGACAATGTGTTTTCCTTTGGTCCATCTAGCCATCCCCCCAGTTGGGATGGCATACTCTCCCCTCTGTGACTCCACATGCTATTTTTTACCCTTTCCATTCCCAGTGTGTTGCTGACTGGCATTCCCAGGTTAGTCAGATGCAGGCATCAACACCTGCTTTTTCCTAGACCCCCCCCCCGCCCCGCAAGTGAAAGTGTTTCCAAACCCCCAGTCCCTGTAAGCAAAGTGGCATCCCACCATTCTTGATGCCCCCTCAACATCTCCCTCCAGCTTTCATGGGCAAGTGTATAATGGCCAAAGGACATCCCCTCCGTCCTTGTTTTTGGTGTGCACTCACCCCCCTTCCCTTCTAATCCCCAAGCTATACCACCATAAATCCCCCACTTCCCCAAACTTGCCCAGGTTTTCTGAGATTAAGCATGGAAACCATTGATCGACAGAAACAGAAGTCAATAAAACATTAATTTAACTTTTATCTTTTATTTTACTTTATATTAACTTTACTTAAAGTGCAATCTTTTGGGGGGATGGATGTAAAATGTTCGTTATTTTTTTTGTAGTTGCTTCCTGTGCCTTCCCCTTTTTAGTGCAGCTGGGCACACTCGCATGAGTGGGGGAGGGTAGTGGTGGGGCAACACACTCCTCCTCCTCCTCCCACAGATCTGCCTGTGAATACTAAGGAGGAGTGGGAGCTGGATGGCATGTTTAACTTGTTGGTCAAGGGGGAGGCATGCTTGGAAGAGGATGGGTTGACTTGTGCGAGTGCAGGGCAGAAAGGGCTCAGTGGTTTCATTGCAGGGTTGAATGCAGGAGAAACCAGGGTGGGTGGTCTGAATCCAGGTGGGGCAGCATGAACTGCCAAAGGAGATTGGCAAATAATAGCACCTGCCCCTGGCTAACAATTGCTGTGTTTGTGAAAGCTATATGCTACAGAAGGGATTTCTGGATCTGGATAGACTACAACAACAGATCTCCCATCTCCTTGCATGCCTTCTCCAGCATGCTGCCTGAGCTCTTGAACTCGTGCCAGAGGCGGGCCCAGTGCCTGTCTTTGCACTGGTGGTCCAGGTAGGCCTTGGCAGTCAAGACCTTGACTTGTGCACAATTTTGCCACATGTGTTGCCTGTGATTCCGGGCCAAGCCCTGAGTAGCATCACAGATCTTGTCCCCCCAACCTCATGGTCTCCACAAACAGCTCCCTTGACAAATCCTCTCTATGCTGCTGGTTGCAGACCCAGAGGTTCTGGTTCCACTGAGCACTTGTGGATGGCCATTGCAGTGACAGACCAGTAGCAAGGTAACAAGGAAAACCATTAATTCAAATCACCCCACCCTGCCCTGGTGTTTCAGCCCCTGCCTGCCTTCTAGCCCAATGTAATAGCCATCCTTCCTGCCCTATGTAATGGCTGACTTTTCTGCCCATAAAATGGGCATCCCTCCCACATCAAGGAAAGTGGGAATGAGTACCTGGGTTATGTTGATGCTATGGGGGTTGCTGTGGTGGGATCAGAGGGACACAAAGTTCTCCTCCCATGATCATTGTAGAGAAAAGAAACACCACCATTAGCACCCTCACCCCTTCCCTCCAGACCCACCATTTTGACACACACACACTGTTTGCTGTCCAACCATGGGGCCTCTCACCCGCCATGCCAGCCCACTATGGAGCCTCCCGCCACACCCATGGTCCCACCATAGTGCCTTCCCACCAATTTCTCATGAATACCATTTTCCTCCAGTACTTCTGTGTCCAAGCGAGTATCCTGCTCATTCCCATTTCCCTCATCTCCCCTTACCACACTCTCCTGGCCACCTGCGAACACAGGAAAGAAAAAAGAAAGAAAAATTGAAGCCTTCATCATGCTGCTGTGCAAATGTACACCACCACCCCACCCCCCACCCCCAGGGGCATTAATGGAAAGCTCTCCTCCTTCACCTTCTCTATAAATGTGTTTTCCAGGGGCATTTTTAGACAAGCGGTGAAATCTAGCAGTTTGACAAATCCGTTCTTTAAAAGGTTGCACGGGGAGCATTTACACGCACCAGAAATCACTGACTGCACCAGGAATCACTTACTGCTATTGAAAACAGTGGTGCCTGGTGGTTTGCACATTATTTTTAAAACTGGTTTTACAACTCTGGTTTCAAAAATAATACATGAGCTGCTGGGCGCCACCGCTTTCAATGGCAGCTGGTGACTTCCGGTGCATGTAAAAGCTCCTTCTGTGACTTTTTAAAGAGCAGATTTATCAACCTGCTAGATTCCCCAGCTCATCTAAAAACACCCCAGTTCATATGTGTGCCCATATGGTCATGCCCCATCAATTAGAGTGTAGGTAACACCTCTACAAGATGAGGTCCACCAGCACCATAGAGTTGTGGGTGGAAATCCTAGACCATGGTGAGTGACAGATTCCTGTCCCTCTCTCCAGCTTCACTCTCACTGATGATGGCAAGCACATGAAAGACACGCCAGGGGCATTGGGTGCAATCCATGTGTAGCAGACAAAGTAGAGGCCAAAAGAACTAGCATCTTCTCGAGAAAAGTATATCACTGAGGAGAAAATCAGTAATTCTCTGGATACAGAATTTGTTAGCAAGGAGTAATATGAATTAAGGCTGAATTGAGATCTTGCAAAAGTTGAGAATCTCATTGAAATACTAGTTCTCAATTTCATAAAGCTGGCGCTGCAACCAGGACTGCCCTCCTGCACACCTTTGACCTATGGACAAGGTTAACAGTTGGAAGCTGCAAGAGGGTGTCCCTGGCCAATGGTAGGGGCTGCGATGGAACACACTAGGCCAGGGATCTTACTAGATACATGGGACCCAGACAGTTTAGGGCTTTAAAGGTCAAAACCAGCACCTTGAATTGTGCCCGGTACACTATAGGCAGCCAGTGCAGACTTTGAAGCACACGTGTAATGGCCACCAGACTGCTTTTTGCATGTGCAGAATGACTGCTCCCCTTAACTAAGATGGCAGCAATAGCGTCACTGCCATTATGGTTAATTGTAGCACCATTTTATTCTTCAGAAAAACAGACAGGTGGCTATTTGTGCATGTGTAAGAGTTGTGTAAGGAAAGGCAGGGTAAAAATTGGTGAGCAGTGACTGGACCAGAGGAGCAGCAGCCTGGTGGTGAGCTGAGTCAGCCTGGGGAGTTGTGTAGCCCTTCGGGTTGCATTTGGGTATCAATTGGTGCCCAAAGGCAACCACGAGAAGTTGGGCACCCCAAATTTGACCAATTGCTCGACTTTCTGAGTACTTGGTTGCAGCTGTAATTGCAATGTATTGTTTAATTATGGCAAACATAGACAAAGCTTACCATTTACCCAAGGTCAAGTCAGGTAGCCATTTGTTTTGCTCACACTGTTCATATTTTTGTTTTGATCCCTTGCTATGTTTGTTTGAAATTCTTTCAGTAGTAACTTTAGTTAAAGTAACTTCGGCTTAAAGTTCAGTAGTAACTTTGGCTAAACTTTGATGGCTCACATCAAAGCACTTTTGGTAGTGAAGACTTGTTTGGTGCTAATCATTTTGGAGAGTGAATGTTTATGATGGTACACTACTGTGGTGTATGCTGTGTGGGCTCACAAAGCATAATTTTTTGGAGCTTGGATGTTAAGGAGCTTGGACGTTAAGGATGTTCCACTCTGACAGTGGAAAGAATGCTGAATGTTTTTCATGCAGGGACAGGATTTCGCCAAAGATTAATAAAGAACAAGACTCTATGAGGGCAGTGAAATCTATGGTTTGTGTTATGCAGCAAGTGGAATTAGATTGCAATGTTGGCCCTATCTGGGCTTAAATATATGAAGATCACAGCTTTCATGATGGACAGATCACTGGTGACAGCTGGGAAAATAAGAAGTAGCTTGAGTTCTTGATTTATGACATCATAATCTGAATTTACATTGGACCTTTTCCAGTTTGAATAGAATTGGTAAATTTTCATTTTTGTATTGTATAGTTTACCAGATGGGGTATGTTGGGTGTGCACTCTATAAATCCTTACTGTGTGGATCTTCATTTAGCTGTTCCACCTCTCCATAAACCGCTGGTCCTTTTACTTCACTGTACAGTGATTCTTCAGTTTCTGACACGAGAATATCATATCCATGCTATGGACTCTAATGGCATAGGGCTATCTCCCCCTACACTTCCATTTCTTTTGTAAAGAACAGGTCATGGGTGGCAAATAGTGTCAGGTCATGTGCAGTACACAGCATCAGGGACCACAACAAGAGCAGTAAAGAAACACAGTAGGGCCAATCCCAAAGCCCACAGATTCTGTACACAGCTGCACGGGTGCACAGCCATGCACAAGCTATGCAGATCCTCATTAAAGGTACACTGTGATGCATGGAAATTGCATGTATGCACACACGCATGGGAGATCCGTGGGGTTTGGGATTGGCCTTAGTGTCAAAGTACATGTGGGAGGTCAGTGCTGGAGACCAGCACTCCATAACTTGGGTCAGCATCATATTAAATCTCAGTAGTGTCAGGGGTCTTCTGGTTCTGAAATTAGGTATGTCAGAAAGATAAGATTCATAATCTACACCCATTTTAAACAAGGGGTATCAAGGGACAATTCTCTGCTCATTTACAGCTATTCTTTCCGTCTGAAGGGCTACATCCAAAAGCCTAGATTTAATTAGGGACTTGGCTTGAAGTCGAGTAAAAGGGGCCAGGCTAAGTATCGTTAGTCCAATCTGTGCAAAAAGGATTTTTATGAAGTTATGCCACTGGTGTGCCATGAATAGATTAGTCTGTTCCTGCCAACAGAGTCTTGGCCCTGTTTTAAAAGTATTTAATTGTTGATTGTTTTAAATTGTTTTATATTGTTTTATATTGTTGGAAGCCACACAGAGCTGTTTACAGGAGGGGCGGGGTATAAATGTTTTAAATAAATAAATAAATAAATAAATAAAACAGGCCAGGTTCCATAGCTAGGGATGTGCGAACGCGGTTCGGAAGTTCAGAGTTCAGACCGAACTCGAATAGTTTGGTCGACTGAACCGAACTTTCGAACCGAACTTGAATTCGACCAAACTGTTCGGTCTAATCCGAACCAGTTCGGAAGGTCAAAAAACCTGGTTTTGAATGTTTGAACTCGGTTCGGAAGTTCAGAATTTGACCAAACTCAAATAGTTTAGTTGACCGAACTGAACATTCGAACCAAACTCGATTTCGAACTGAACCGAATTTCCAAACTCAATTCTGTTTGCACATCTCTATCCATAGCTCTAATACGGAGCCAGTATTCTAACAGTAGAGATCTAACTTTGGTAGTAACTGGAAAAGTATCGGTCTCAGCTTTCAATAAAGAAGTAGGGGTACCCCGCGGGGCCCCCAAGATAGCTCTAAGGATCTTATTTTGGATGACTTCCAGGAAATCTATGTTGGCTACCCCCAGATTTCAGCCCCCTACAACAACTGGGGCAACAATTTATCCTGGAGTAACTTCAGCATGAGCCGGGATTCTGGTCGTATTAGTCATTGGATTGTTGCCAGGACATTTATTGATGGCTATTTTATCTATCGATCGGAGAGACTTTTTAGGCTTGTGGTATTTTTTCTTTTCTGGATATATTGTATTTTGTCCATAATTTTGTTATTACTTCTGGTCTAAAACAATAAACTAGATTGATTGATTGATTGATTGATTGATTGATAAAAAAGATGAAAAACACACACGAAAGCATCTGTTATTGTTATTTTTTTTTAAAAAAATTCACTGCACATATGCAAAATGGTCAATGGGGTCATTCTGCGCATATGTGCCCCATTTCAAAATTATGCCAATGCTGCAGGGCCATTTTAGGGAAAAGTATGTATGTGCAGAACAGTCCCAGTGGCCATTTTGCACAGTGACACTTCACATTTGCAAAATGGCCATCAGATCATTCTGCACGAGTGCCTTTTTCAAAAATGGCAACTAAGTTGGGGCTGATCCCATTGGTTGTGGATCCCATGTGCACCCCCTCCCGTGCACCAGACTGTGTACTCAATGGAGGTATGTGAGGTTCCCGCATGGCATGTGTATGAGCAGGTGAGTGTGGAGCTGATCCACCAGGAATGGCGGCGGACCCACTGTCAGCACCATTTTGGAAAAGGGATGCACATGTGGAGAACTGACCAACGATCATTTTGCACATAAACAGTGATTTATTCTTATTTTTTAAATATTTTAAATAAAATTAAATAAAAGAAACAAATGAAAAAAATAAAAATGAATGGTTTTGGTTATGAAACCCCTCTGGAACAAAAGGGGTTCTGTAAACAAAAAGAAAAACAAAAACAAATGTGTGCCTTCTTCAAGTCCCTAATATTTATCCTAAATCTGCTTTTCTGTAACTTAAACCCATTTTCTAAGGATGTGCGAACGCGGTTCGGAAGTTCAGAGTTCAGTCCGAACTCGGTCCATTTGGATGACAAAACCCGAACCGATCAAAGCGAACCAGATACCGAAGTCTGAAACGACCGAACAGTTCGGTCAGTTTGGATTGAGTTTGGACGAGTTCAGCGGGGAGAAACACGACCCCTGCCTGACACAAGGAGGGAGGGGGTCAGTTGAGGAGCAGACTTCCAGGCACCAGGAGTGGAGAGGCTTGGAGTAGCAGCCAGCCTGCCCAATCACCATCCCTTTTCTCCTCAGACCACTGACTTCTCAGGCTGCGATTGGCCACGAGCTAGGCTGCACGGAGCCAATGGGGCTTGAGATGAGGCGGGCACAGCAAGTAACAAAAATCATTGCCCTTCCCCCTTCCAACACCTTCTGAGTTTTGTTCCTTCATATTCCTAATCCATTGCCATTCTCCTCCTATTTCATCCATCCAACACATTTACCTCCATATTATCATTTATTTAGATTATATGAGATAGATTTAGGTGTTATTTTTATTTTTTACCCCTTCCTGTGTTCTTCCCTCCCCCCTCCATTGAATCCTTTCCCTCTCCCTCTATATATTCCATCCCTGATTCCCTTCCCGTTTTTCCCTTCCCCTGATTCCCTCCCTGTGTTTTTTGTGTTCCCTCACATTTCTGTGTAATATTGTATAGGTAGTTAGATAGATATTAGATAGCTACATAGTTGTTGTAGGAGTTAGCTTAGTTATAGAGATAGATAGAGATAGTGTTAGTGTGTAGTCATTCAGTTTTGATATTTTAGAGTGTGTTTGTAGGACTAGGCCTTTAGATATAAAATTTACATATATATATATATATGTGTCCAATATAGTGTGCATTTTGGTTGGTAGACGTGCAGAAGGGAAGTAGGAGAGGCCAGTCTCCTACCCACAAGGCGGACAATGGGGCATGTGGCATAGGTGGTGGTAGGGGCCATGCCACAGGAGTGGCAGCATGCAGCAGCAGCAGCCAGAGCCCATCACCACGCCCCAAGCTTCACAGGCATGATTTTGGGAGACAGGGTTCAGAGGCTCCCAGAAATGGAATTAGTCTAGGGGTGTTTCAGTGGTGCCTCCTGCCCGCATCCTCCATGGCCATGCAGGGAACTGGAAGGTCAGCAGGACATGAGGATGCAGCTGTCTCTGCTGCTTCTGGAGCACTGGCAGGTGCTTAGATTGTTTCTCCAGGGCCACCAATGTCCCCTATTGTTGAAGTGATCCCCAGCAGTCCAGGGATGGTGGATCCCACACTAGCTGCTAGAGGCAGGTCCCAATCTCTGGGAAATGGCAGCAGGGAGAGGAGCAGCAGCAGCAGCAGCAGCAGCTCTAGGGGGCACATGGAGGAGAGTGGCACTAGCATGGTGGGCAGTCAAACCTCAGGGTCCCAGTACTCCCCTTCACGGGACATCACAGTTATTGAAGACAGTGAGGCAGAGAAAGATACTAGTCCCACAGAAGAGATGTCTGGAGATGAGGAGATGGTTGTCCCTCTTCCCAGAGCTGTGTTGCTACCAAGTTCTGCACCTCCAAGCAGCGCTGGCAGCAACAGTGCATCACCCAGGGCAGGCCAGAAAGCAGGAGGGGAAAAAATCCTCTGTCCGGGCAAATATCAAGCTGGTGCTGGTGGATGATCCCAGAGAGGTGCAGTGCACTGTGTGCAATAAGGTGGTGAAGCGTGGGCAGGTGCTTGCCAGTCTTGGGACAACTGTCATGGCAAGGCACCTGAAATCATGCTACAGCGCTCTGCTGCTAAGCGGGAAGGCAGGGGAAGTGGATGCCAGCAGGTTCCCGACTGCAGCAGCAGCCAGTTGCCCGCCTCCTTCAGCAGGTAAGCGTCCTGCACCAACTACTGCCTCTAGCAGCAGGAGCAGTATTCCTGCAAGGGATGGGTGAACACGGTTCGGAAGTTCAGAGTTCGGACTGAACTCGACCAGTTCAGTCGACTGAACCAAACTTAAGAACCGAGCTCAATTTTCAAACCGAACCGAACCGAATATCCAAACTCAGCTCTGTTTGCCCATCCCTAAAAGATAATATTCCATTTAGTTCAATGGGGTTTGAATTTCCGAACTTTGTTTGGAAGTTCAGAGTTCAGACCAAACTTGAATAGTTCAGTCGACTGAACTGAACTTCCGAACCGAACTAAATTTCCGAACTGAACTGAACAGAACCAAACCGAATTTCTGAACCCAGTTCTGTTCTCCCATCCCTAATTCCTGCTAGGGGGGAAGAACAGCAACAGGAGCCTTGCCAGCAGTGTCAGTCCACCATGGAGGAGTTTGGGTGGAGGCAGCTGTCAAGGCCATTGGCAGCTGGAGGGTGGCGTGGCTTCAAGAGAAAGCCAGGTGCCTGTTGGGCGAAATGATTGCACTGGATGGGCAGCCCTTCTCCATTGTAGAGGACATGGGCTTCAAGTGGCTGATTGGGTTCCTGGCCCCCCAGTTAAAGCTGCCGTCCCTCACCACCCTGAGTCGGAATGTGGTGCCAGAGATGTACAGGGCTTTGAAGGAGCAGGTGAGGGAGCAGCTGGCAGGGGCTGGGGGTGCCACCATACACTTCATCACAGACCTGTGGTTCAGTAGAAATGCGCAGCACGCCTACCTGGTGGTGACGACGCACTGGTGGCAGGACCTGGAGGCAGATTTGGGGAGTGGCAGGAGGTGTCCCGAAGCAGGGTAAAGGTGGACCCTGCTTCAGACACAAGTAATGGGCAACCCCCACACCGCTAGGAACATTGAGGCAGCCCTGACTGCCATGGTGAGGGAGTGGGTCATGCTTGGTGCGTCCTTCACCAACTGGTGTGTGTGGACAACGCAGCCAATATACTAAGGCAGTCCATGACGGGGACTTCATCAGCATCCCTTGTGCCGCACACACCCTTCATTTGGTGGTCAGGGATGCTCTGTGGTTGGGGGAGAAGGAGATTGGGGAAGGCACCCTTAGCTCCCTGTTCGAGTGGGGGAGGAAGCTGGCGGGGTTTTTTAACTGGAGTGTGAAGGGCAGTGAGTTCCTCCAGGAGAAGCAGGCCGAGCTAGGCTCCCCAGTGCACCAGCTCATCCAGGATGTCTCCACATGCTGGAATTCCACCTTCCTGATGCTCGAGCGGCTTCTTGAGCACAAAGCCACCCTGAATCAGGTTCAACTGGTGATGGACTGTGGGGCACCTCCAGGGTACGATGGGGTGGAATGGGAGATCCTGGCTCACATGGTCTTTGTACTCAGACCATTCCTGGCCCTGATGGAGACTGTGAGCAGCTCCACTGCCACCCTCAGCCAGGTGATCCGTCTGGTCCAGAGTCTCCACAGGAGGCTGGATGAGGGCAGGAAGATGGCAGATGAGGTGCTTGTCCTGGTGTGAAAGCTGAAGGCAGGGTTGAGGGTGCATTTTGATGAGCTCCTGTGGTGGGAGGAATATGTCCTGGCAACAATGCTGGACCCCAGGGTCAAGGGCAGCTTGGCACACCAGACATCGCTCTATGGCCACTGGAAGGGTGGGCTGGTGGATAGGGTCCAGAAGGAGAGTGGGCTATGAAGCAGGATGCCACTGGGAATGGTGGGAGAGGAAGCAGTCACCCCTTTCATCCAGCTGGGTCTATCCCTGCCCCCAGCCCTAGCGGTAGCAGCAGCAGAAGCCACACCCATATTAGCAGCAGCAGCAGCAGCCGAAGCAGCTCTGCCTATGTGCAGGCCACTCTGGAGAGCATGGGGTCATCCACAATAGGGCAAGCAGCATTTCTGAGGGCAGTGGTGGAGGTGGTGTCCAGGCAAAGCTACCAGAAAGAGAATGATGGTACCTCAGCAGCCATGGACACCTACCTGGAGAAGGAGCCAGGCATTGATCCCAGCAGTGATCCATTGGCCTACTGGGTGGCAAGGCCAATGTGTGGCAGGCCCTGTCGAAAGTGGCCAAGGGTATCCTGTCATGCCCACCAACTAGTTTCCCCAGTAAGCGGGTGTTCTCCATGGTGGGGGACATTTGCTCCCCGCACTACCTGAGACTGGGGTCCAAATTAGTGGAGCAGTTGTTGCTCACCAAGGTGAACCTTCCGCTGCTTAAATTCCCTGAGCTGCTCCTGGACACAGTGACACACACCATCCCATGCCAGGAGATGCGCTCTCTCTCTCTCTCTCTCTCTCTCTCTCTCTCTCTCTCTCTCTCTCTCTCTCATGCTGCACATGCCAGAGGATGCTGTCTCTCTCTCTCTCTCTCTCTCTCTCTCTCATGCTGCACAGTCTTCTCCAGCCTATCTGAGTGTCCTTCAAAGGTCCCAGTCTGCCCTGCCTTCCCTACTGCCTCTCATGCCATGCTGCCTGTCTGCATGCCCAGGTTGCCTGCCTCAAAACCTGCCTCAGTCCTCCAGCCTGCCTCTCATCCCTTGCTGCCTGTCTGCCTGCTCAGGTTGCTGCCAAGCTCAAAGCCTGCCTCAACCCGCCTTCCTGCCTCTCATACCAAGGTGCCTGTCTGCCCACCCAGGTTGCTGCCAAGAAAGAGAGAGAGAGAAGAGAGAGAGATATATGAGAGAAAGAAAGCCTCCCCACTGCTAGAAGGAGAGACAGACATGATCCCAACCATGCTGTCACCTGCACTATATTGCCAGAGAGATGGAGGGAGAGGGAGAGGGAGGGAGAGGGGGAGAGAGAGAGAGAGAGAGAGAGAGAGAGAGAGAGAGAGAGAGAGAGAGAGAGAGAGAGGAGGTGGGCTCCCCTCTAGAACGAGAGATATGGGACTGGAGAGGAAGAGGTGTATCCAGATAAAGCTGCTTGCCACCTGCCAGAACCCGTGAGAGCTCTCATCTGTGCCCACATCCACCAGCAAACCTACCAGAATGAGATGGAAATAACAACACACAACGTATTATATGTGCCTGCCTGCCTGCATGCATTCCTGTACCTGCTACCACGTATTGCATGATTGAATGAACTGTGACAAACCCTGCATTAAATCTAGGGACATCATTAAACTCCCATATGCTGTCATTCCACTGTACCTGAATCATTCATGCCCGCCCATCCCAGAAACCATCAACGAGATTCTGGGACCATCATTCCAGTTACTGGGGGTGTCATTCCATTCCACTGCATCCAGAAGCCCAGTTCCCACATGCCAGTCTGACTCCACCCCCCGCCAGCCTACTCCTCTGCACCCACCCTCGGATGCCCACTGAAGCTGCTGAAAAAAAAGCCCCTCTGACCACCAGCACCCACCACCTGCTGCCCTCTGCCAAGGAGCCTGTCTCTCTTTCTCTCTGGCACACTCACAGAGACACAAGCCTCTCCCCATCTGGGAGGCTGTCTGCAAGTTGAGATCCTGTTGCTGGCACATCATGGGGCTAATACGCTAACACTACATCTGCTGCTACTGTCAGGTAGGGATCGGACAAGCTGTATATACAATGAGATTCTGCCACCTGCCAGAACTTCAGCACAGAGGGATAAAATATTCTACAGGTCAAAGAAAGTGGGTAACAACAACAAATAGAACTTTTATTAAAATGTTTCAAATAACCACAACAACACAACATGTATAAAACCAAAAACAAACATTTAAAGGAAACTTAAGGGGTCTACTACTCTTACTCTTTGGGCCTGTTCCCAAGAACTTGGCGGAAAAGGCGAAAGGGGTGGACAGGACCTAGGGGTGAGCACCCCGTGCTCCAGCATTTGTTAGCCATTATGGAGGCCAAAGGCCATGGCCCCTGCCACGGCCTCCTGCCACCTGGAGACCGACTGGTGGTAGAGTTCCAGGTCAGTCATCTCGGCAGAGATGTACTGGGAGTACGACTCCACCTTCATTTTTTCTTCCTTGACCTCCTGGAAGTTTTCCACCAGCCAGTTCTCTATATTGATGGCTTGCAGCTGTACCCCATCCAGGAAGTCCTGGGTCGGCTTCTCCACTTCGGCCCGAAAGGCGAGGGGGAAGGACTTTGATGGCGTAGCTGGCGTGCCTTCCCCCCTTCTTCTGGCAATGATGCTCCACGGCCACACCAGAGTCCTGCCACCTCACCATCTTCTTGATGTTGTCCCCTGGCTGACCCTTTTAAATCTTTTACTACATACATAAAGAACATTAAAAGATAGGAACATAAGAGGTGCCATACTGTGTCAGACCAATGGTCTGTCAAGCCCTGCCTGCATTCTGTCTCCACAAGTGGGTGGGTGGGTGGCCAATCTCTCTCTTAAGGGGACTTCCTAACAGGTCATAGGGCAATAAATTCCCTGTTGTTCCAGCCCCCGTGCCTTACCTTGCAGATGGCTAATCCGGTATGCTTATCATACCACTGCCAGACATCGGACCTTGTGCACCCGCTGTCTGGCAGTGGTGACCTCTGCCTCGATGGTGTCCTGCACGTGGTGGTGGCACCAGTGCTGGGGGCAGCAGCATCACCCTCTCTGAAACAGGAACACATAAACAACATCTCGTAAATAATATTATAATATCATGCATTTACGATGATGCCTCTAGTCGTCCCATCTTGCAGTGCTAGGGATGGCAACGGGAAATGGTGACCCTGGCTGGCATGTGAAAATCCTGTCCTTCTTTGGGTACTGGGATGGCAACTGGAAAGACCCTTGCTGGCATGTGCAAATCCTGCCCTCCTTGGGTTGCTAGCGGATGCGAAGGATGGCAAATGGAAAGACCCTTGCTGGCATGTGCAAATCCTGCCCTTCTTTGGGTGTTAGGGGTGGCAATGGAGAGACCCTGGCTGGCACGTGAAAATCCTGCCCTCTTTGGGGCTCTAATCCTGCCCTTCTTGGGCTGCTAGGGATGGCAACGGGAGACCCTTGTTAGATGGCTGGCAAGTGTTTGGGTGGGTGCTTTCTTCGGCTCTTGCCTGACTGTTGGAAGAGCCACCCACAGTACCCTCTCTCTCTGTGGCAGACATTTGCTGCCACCCGCTGATGCCCACTGTTTGTGCCTGACTGCCCACGACCCAGCCACATGCCAGTGATCTTGCTCTAAAGAATAGTATTCTATTCTTCTTGTCCTCAAAGTAAAAATAAAGTTTACAAGCCTGGCAGCACCTCCTGTGCCCAGTTCTTGCTCCTCTGCTGAGGAGCTGACCTCCACCACCGAAGGTCCAGCAACCTGTTCCTCCTCCACTGGCTCTGCCACCTTGGCAGACTTCCCGGTCCTATTAAGCCTGACCCTCTTCATTTTTTTTTAAAGTCCCACACAAACTACAGCCAAACAAAACAGTCACCCACCAACTTAGCAACAAGCCAAACCAACACAGTCAAACCAACACACAGTCCAACACAACCAAAACACACCAAACAAAACCAAACAGCCAGCCAGCCACAACACACATGCTCTCTCTCCACACAAGCTACACACACACTCAAATTTCTGGTTTCTGGTTTCCGACGCAATCAAGGGACCACGCGATACCTAGACCTAAACTGAAACCGAAACCGATTTCCGAATGGTCGAACTGAACCGAATGCCACCGAACCGAATGACCGAACCCGAACTTGGTCCCCGGACTGAACGACTGAACAACTGAATGACTGAATGACTGAACTGCAATCTGTTCGCACATCCCTACCATTTTCTCTTATCCTTCCATCTGTCACAGTGAAACACATTATAGGCCTGTAACAGAACCTGTTACTCCTGTTCTGCTATTCCCTACCAATAAAACAGTTATGCTCTTAACGTTCTGCCGGTTTTCCACTGCTTCCGCATTACCACCCTAGTGTTAGTGACTTCTGTGGTTTGCCGCTGCAGCCCTCATATGCAAACTGATTTCTGGTGGAATGCCTAATTGGCGGAAAACCTGTGGAAAATCCAAACCACACGGAACTGGGATGGAAGGAGGTGGGGTGCTACAGCTGCATTGCCAAAAGCTACTGCCTGGTGCAGCAACTTGCCCCAGCTTGGCTGTATACTGCCACCGGCTCTGTCTCAGACTCTCAGGTGTATGTCACCACTGCCTCCCTCCCTCAAGTGTCACCCATCTCCCAATATCTATTTAATATCATCACTGCAGTCCCCCTTGGCTTCACAGGAGGGGTGGGGTATAAATATATTAAATAAATAAATAAATAAATATTCTGCTCCTGTGTCACTGCTCTCTGTACTCGGAGGAGAACACAATACATACGTGGCTGGTCCGGTGGCAGCACAGCAGCAGCACACACAACATGAAAAAAAAAGTGTTCCAATACAAATCCAACCCCTAAGAACACCAGCTGTGGCTATCCTGACCTGACACCGCACGGCGGACTGGGCATGGGTTGACACTCATCTTGACTCTGTCTGTCTGTCTGGTTGGCTGGCATGTCGGACCCACCAGCCTGTGTCACTGCCACCTCGTGCCTGCCTCCTCTTTCCCCCCTTCACTCAAATGAAGAATAAAATAAGATTAACACAATTATAATTAGAGAATATAACAGAAAATAAAAACATACTTACAAATTTTGTGGAAGGAGAGAAAGATTCTCTCTCTGATATGATTGCTGCCTAGCTGGTTTGAGTGGTGCACTGGGTAAACCAGCCCGACTCAAACAACAAATACTCACTCTCTCAATCCCATACCAATTGTAAGCAAACTAAGGATACTTTTTCCAACAGAACTACCACTTCCACAGGGAGTGGAAACTCTTCCCACAAGTTTGTGGCTTCCCATGCCAATGTAGAGGCAAAACAAAATCACAGAAAGTGGCCTTGGAAAAAACTCAGAAACCGGCAATGAAAGTAGCAGAATGAAGGTCTGCTTACGAATCGCACCATGCGTGTCAGAAGAGCAGTTACTGGTGGAATGTTTTGTCATGGGGGGATGCTGCTTCAGGCCTAAAACAACCATTCTTCATCTTCCTTATAACAGCTCTTTGAATTTCTGAGAACTGTTAACACATTTCTCCATCCATAGGCTTGCTTTCATAGGCTAAATGTATTCAGTTCCTTCAGTCTTTCCTCCTATGACTTGGATTCCATTCCAAACCCTCTGTCATCTTGTTGGCATGTTTACTGTTGTAAGGTCCTTATATTGATTCTGCACAGGCAAATAGATCAGGGTGGAGTGATAGCTTTAATTATTGAGTCATGTTTTTTTTCAAAGACTCATGGTACTCCAAAGCTAGCAAATACAGTACTAAAAAGCTTTTGTATGTGTGCTTGTGTAGTCTATCACACCTACCTATGATTAATCAAGTACAACTGAATCCTTCTTTTCCCTCCTTGTCAAGTAATACATAAATGTTAACAAGTGACAGTTGAAAATACCTGCAGAGGTACTATGATTTGGCAGCATCAATTAAGTTCTGAAATGGCATTAGCTCAAAAGCCAGAAATTGCTGTAGAACTTTGTATTAAATAATTTACCATAATTAGATATAATTAGACATGAATGCTCAGGATTCCTGAGAAGGAGCAAGTAACACCAAAGAGTTACTCTCCTCTGGTTAGTTAAAAATCAGAAAACAAAGAACAGAAAATTACTCTTAGTTTGGAGAGCTCATCCTAATGGGAAACTTCCAGACCATTGGCCAAATTTGACCATTGGTTTTGTTTGTTTGTTTGTTTGTTTGTTTGTTTCCCTTTCCAGCTCCTGGATCTGTCCCATAGACCCTGTCCCTACCCTCAAGCAAACGCTGCAGTTGGGAGAAGGGAGTGGTGATGAAGACATGCACTAGAGGATAGGGGATCTGTGATCCAGACCCTTCCCTTCTTGTTCCCATCTTGAGCATCCACTGTGAAATCCTATCTGGCCCTTGGAGCTTGTACTAATTCTCATAGTGGTGTGCAGGAGGGAAAAGCCTTCCACACTGCTGGTACAGAAAGATGTATTTTCTGCAGCCTGTTTTACAGGGTGCATAGAAAGAATGGGGTCCATGATGTTTCTTGGGCTTTGTCAACTATAGTTTGTCTTCCTTAGATTTGGTCAACAGTAGTTCTATCTCTTTTATTCAGTGTGACCAATAGTGAAGACTTGGTGGTTATTTCAAGCTATGTTTTTCCAAAGTCTAAAATAAAATAAGGTTTCAAAACATCTGAAATATAAATTGAATCCAACAAAGCACCACCCCAAAATCTGCTATCCTGACATTTCTTGGATGAACACAGTTGAAGCTGACAGACTCACATATAAAGCCAGAATAGCAATTATTTAAGTTTTTGTCTGATCCTGAATAATTTATGAGTTTTTTAACACAAGAGCTGCAACAGTGTGAAAATTGCAGCTTCCCTAAGGGGTGAGCCGCAGGAAAATTAAAACCTACACCACAGAGTTTGTTTGTTTGACCAAGTTTTCATTCAAATTGTTATATTTTCTTCCTGTCCGATGGCCACAGGAAAGTAAAAAGAATCCTGATTTCCAGTCCAAGCACTTTTAAATCTGGGCCAAGAAAGGATTTGCAAGATCAGGTCCGGTTGAGGCTGGAGATTTAAGTCATATTTGGCATATGTAGTCAGAAGTCAGGAACAAACTCCAGCTGGAGATGGAAAATCAGGAGTGGAAGATTAGTGCCGACTGGAGCAATCACAGAGAAATCTGTTGTCATTGGAAACAAACCATTTACCTGTGCTTGCCTGATGAGGGAACTTACTGGCTTTTTCACTATTTTTGCTAGTTTCTATGGGTGTTCACCAGGGGCCCATGTCATTTTTAATTTTTCATTATCGTTTTTGTTATTAAAAGGTGTCATTTTCATTTTCGTTAATAACTAAATATCATTTTTCATTATTGTTGTCATTATCGGTATTGGTACTGATTTCAAACCAAGATTTTATTTTTTGTATCGATATCGATTTTGTGTGCCAATGAAAAATTGTTGTCAGAAGTTGAAATCCTTCCCCTTCTCATTGTGATAAAGAAAGAACTGCACACAACAATATATACTGTACACAATATGTAGTTTTATTTAGATAATATATACAGAATCAAACCTAACCTGTGTAGAATACAAAATGTTCCTATCCTATAATCCTAATATATATATAATAAAAACAGGCTAGTATCTAAACATCTAAACTATATATATACAACTAATATCTATATTTATGGCTGTATTTACACGGATGCCACCCACCCATGAACACCCATCGGATGGTTGGGAGAGCGTCTGTGTAAACACCAATGGGTGGGTGGGTGCACGCACATGAACCACCCCCCAACATCCATAAACACCCACGGAGCAGCCCAGGAAAGAGCTGGCATGCTCCATGGGTGGAGGTGGGTGGATGGTGGGTGGCGATGGGTGTTCAACACACAACCATCCGTGTAAATGGCAAAACACACCCACCCATGGGAAGAGTCTGCCAAAACCACTGAGACATGGCTAGAGAGGCCCCATAGGAGCCCACAAACAGACACACCCTCTAGGAGAGACACCCAATGCCCAGCCAGGAGCCCTTAAAGGAGAAGCAAGCTAGGACATGGGTGTGACAGCCCCGAACATATCAGACAGAAAAGCCATGGATAAAATGAAGGGAGCAAGCACCACGATATGTGCAGGAAGGGGCAGGGTAAGCAGAGGGACCCAGGGACACCAAGGGGAGGGTGGCCTTGGCCAATGGTACCGGGGAGGGGGGGGCAGGATGGTTACTGACAGCACACCCATCCCGACACAGGGCAGAGGGTGAAACACAATTCTGGTACCATCCGCATTCCCTCCCAAACCATGACCATGGATCCCAGGAAGGAGAGCACATCAGAAAGTGAGGTAAGAGCGAGGGTACCTGTCCACACAGGGGAGAGGGGAGAGCAATGACAAGCCCAGAACACACCAGGAAAACACCGGGCAGACAGCTGATAGTTACACAGGACAGCACCCAGACCCTGGTGCACAGCAGCACCGGGGAAACAGCTGAGGAGGGCCTCTGTGGCAGCCAGGTAAACCAGAAGGACCCCCCCAGGGGGAGGGGGGCTAAGAAGCACCCCACAGATGTAACAGGGGTGGAACAGGACAACAGCTCACCCTCATGCATTCCCCCCAACAGGAGACCACCAGCTCCACTGCCACAACAGCAACCAGGGGGGGCCCACACCACAAATCTGGATGCCCCCACAGATGCAGAACCCAAAAGGAGGAACGCTGGTCCAGGCAGGAGACCCAGGACTTCATACGTGGGGGGGAGGGATTTCCAGTGCAACCTGGTGCATAGCTACTAGACTAAGCAGGGCTATGAAGCCATTGCCAAGGAGATGCAGCTACAGGTATACAATAGGGATGTCACCCAATGCAAGCAGCAGACAAAGGACTTGAGGTTCGGATATAAACATATCAAGGACAACAATCTCAAGTCCGGCCGCACAATGGAGTTCCAGGACACATGCGCACAATGGAGTTCCAGGACCACCTGTATCAGTTCCTCTGCATGGACGGGGACATTGTGGCCTCCCGCATTCATGGCACCGCCTTCGCTATGGGCAGAAAAAGGGCAAAAGCAATGCCCACCCTGCTTGAACCACCAGATCAGGGGGAGCCCTCAGTCCCTGGTGAGGCCAGCCAGGATGCGGAAGGGGACAACCCCATCCTACTGGTGGAAGAGGAGTCCCTGGAAACCAAAACAGGACACAACACCCTCTGCGTGTGCCCCCAAAACCCACAGGGTCAGAACCCACAGGGATAGGGGGCACACGGGGAGCAGGTCAACATCAGGGATGCCCCCCAGGATGCAGAGGAATATGATCCAGGTAGGAGAACGACCACAGGGAAGGGAGAAAGGGGCTTGGCGAACAAAATCCAGGACCCCAGCTGGGACACACGGCCCAACTGACAGATCACATTTGGTCAGGCAGCTCAAAGGGACCTGAACATGCATGAGGAGGAGGTTGTGACTGAGGAGGTGGTCGAGGAGGAACCGGATGCCATCCCGAGGCCCAACAACCAGGACACCAATGGTAGGACCACACAGACAAGGGAAGGGATGCGGGATGAGCTGGGTTGACACAAACGGGGACAGGGGCACAGCTGTGTCAATGGCCCCATCCCCAGACAAGGGAATGCAAGGGACATCCAAGGGGACAGCATAGAGGGGATCCGGGAACACCATGGGACAACAGCCAGTGACAGCACAGGTGAAGGGTGGGACCATGGGTGCAGAGGAGGGAATGGGAGACAGGGGCACGAAAGGGACAGGAGACTCACGCATGCAAAGATTGAGTGAGCATTCATGGGGCCACCACCAGAAGCCAAAATGAACAGGGGGGCAAAGGGGACCATAGCAGTCAGGACTGAGGCCATGCAGGTAGCAAAGTGAGTGGAGGGAAAGACAATGCCACCTCAGGGGCAATGACAGGGGCACAGGGGACAATCACCAAGCTAATTACAGGTCCCCTTGCCCTTCACAGATGAGTGACTCAGTCCAGGAAGGGGTCCGCCATTGGGAGTGCCAAGAGGAACCGAGTGATGTGGGCCTGCAACTAAAGGAGGAGGATGATCTTGGGAGGGAACTGCTTGTGGAAACCAGAAGGTGGGCAGAAGCGCACGCAGAGGAACAGGCCTGCAACAGAGAGGTGCAGCTAGGGGAGGGGGAAAGGGACCGGGAACAGATGGCATAAATGCTCACCCGGTCCTGCACTGAGCACCTGTGGGACAGGCGCCAAGCTGCCACCCTCCTCCATGAGCAGGGCCCATGTCACACTGGAGGGCACTGCTGCAAGGGCCTTCATCCTCATAGAGGAGGCCCTGGAGGCCCTGCATGACATGGGCCCTCCAACCATGGTAGGAAGAATGGCAGCAGATGCACACCACGGCGCCCTCCCACAGGTGCAGGTGCCCTCTCCCCAGCCCTTCCGCCAACTGTGGTTTCCCCAGCAGCTGCCCTACCCTGGACAGGCCCACAAGGGCGTCCTCTCCCATAGAGCACCCCAACAACAACCAGGGGAGGTGCCCTGCCAGTCCACCCACTCCCAGTTCCCCTCCCACACCCTCCATGACCACTTTTCCCAGGACCCCAGCCTCCACGGAACATCCCTGCACCCCCAGTGACCCAACCACCCTGGCCAGCCACCCCACTAGCTCAGGTAAACTGGGATAAGTGGTGGAGTCCACCTATTTTGGGGGGGATCCCAAGACACGTAACCCACCAGCCCACTAGGAAGGGCCAAAGGGGAAGAGCAGGAAGATGGGATGGACACAAGGAGGGCATGGACAAGAGCACAACACCTGGGCAGGGAACCAACTAATGGTTGTGCCTCTATCTCAGCTGCCGACACCAGACCCAGCAGTGGAGTAGCCAGTGGAGGAAAGAGATCCCGGGCCGGGCAGTCAATGGTCACAGAGGACAGCAGCTGCCAAGGCCCACAGAGATGTGAGCCCTGGTGCTGCTGTAAATAAGGGACAGGTGTCGAGGTAAATTTTATACTCACACACTGTTGGTAAAATCTGTCAGAAGTTCTTTATTGATCTCAAAGCGCAGAGAGAGAGAGAGCAGAACTGAATCCATGCAAGGATACAGACTGGTCTGCCTGTTTTCAGATTACATAGGTATTTTATAGGTTACAATTCAAGCAAAGAGATACAGGCATATCACTCAAAGAAACGTCATATGAAGGTAAAAGGTTACAGCAATTGTTTACCTACTAAACAACTTATTCTCAAAACAATATAAGCTAGGCTGTTTATAAAGTAAGGTGCCTAAACGAAGCCAATTAACTAAAACATCTGCAAGGCCATTGTTTGCTATCTGCTGTAAGGAAGAGCAGAGCGGCCTTCCTCTGTCCAATGTTTATCATGCATGAAGCTGTTTCCCAGGCCTTGCTGTGTGACACAGAACCCAAACTAGGCTCATGATTATTTCTAACAGGCTGAAGCTCACTTCTGCTAAGAATTGTTATTACCCAGCATTCATCTGTCTTCCATTTTGTGGTACCTTCCTTTGTCTATGTATAGCTTAATTCCATAGGGTCCCTTATAAAAATTAGCCCACACGGGAAAGACCTAGGAAAAACTGACCCCCACCTCATGTACATATTCCGTAAAAGAAAAGAGTTAAACCAACATAACAGGTTGTCAATCAGTCTGTTCAGGGAGCTGCATTTGCATGGAGGGAGGTGGTAGCAAGCCAATGGGGTGGTGATAGCTATGGTATCACCGAAAGACCATTGCAGGGCAGGCAGGCCCAGTGTCCCACCCTCGTGTCACACCACACCACCGGCCAATGGACAGGGCAGCAGACCACTAGGGGAGCCCACGTGGTGTCCAGCCACCAGGGGTAACCCCAATACCCACAAGAACATGGCACGGCACCCTATGGGATACCACTCAACACATGCATACTGTGGAGGGAATGGAGATGGGGAGACCAGGCACGACACAGAGGTCAAATGATAGACTGGACTGGGATATGACACCATTACGGCAACAGGACCCCCAAAGGGTGCAGCTATGTGGAGCTGCAGAGGTCACCTCTGCCATGGCATGGGGGATTGGGGACCCACACAGTCACAGCAGCGGGGGCACCTCAACCACTTAGGAATTATGACACAGTCAGTCACAGGGATAAACAAAAGGGTGTATTGGGTCATGGTACAGGAATAAGGGAATGGTGATGGGGGGCTGTGCATAGGCATGGTTGAATTAGCGGCCAACTGTGCAATGATGCACCTGCATAGGGCATCCCAGTTCTCCTCTGAGATCCACCTGAAGGCCCCACCCTGGACATGCTGGTACAGGGGCATGTTCTCTGTACCGGTGGGGGGTTGTCCAGGGCAGCCCCACCAGTCTCGCAAATGTTGTGTAGTACACAGGCCACCAGGACAAGGATGGGGGTATGCTGGAGATCAAACTGTCTCCGGTTTAGCAACAGGCACCACCTCATTTTGAGCTGGCCAAAGGTCTACTCCACCACACACCTCGCTGATGACAGGCGCTAATTGAATAGCACCTTCTCGGGGGTGCGTGCAATGGGATAGGCCCTCATAAGCCATGGGGTCAGTGGGTAGGCGGAGTCCCCTATCACCACTGGAGTCATGGACACACCCTCTATCATCCGGAACATATTCGGGGTGATCTCCCCATTAAACATCCTGGCAGAGAAGCAGGAGGAGCGCAGGCTCTGGGCATTATGTCTCCTCCCCGAGTGGCCCGTGTACATTTCAATGAGGGACCACCAGGAGAGGATGAGGTGAATGTGCTGCAATGCTGCCAAGCCACATATCGCTCGGCATCTGGCCTCGATCATCTGTGCCCATCGCAGTGATGGAACATGGCACAGGTTGGCTGCTCTCTTGTATTGTGTCCCGTGGTTGTACCGGGGGGGCCTGGGTGGAGGAACTCGGTCCATTGCTCAAATACCTGGACCAGGATCCCAAAGCATGTGGTCAGGATGGCTATCAGGGCGGCTTTCACCTCTAGGATCCTGCTACGGACATCCTTCCCCCACCGGTGATTCCTCCCTGTTCCACCACAAACGCACCCTGTTACTGTTTAACAGCCCCCAACCATCCGATACACTACATGAACAGGTGCCCTGTCCCAGTCATTCACCCTGTGCTCTCACTCCTCACATGCACCCTTGCACCAGCAGACAGATCACCTTACTTACTACACCGTGTTCCCACGTGCGCCCACTGACACCCCCCTCACGCACCTCTCACACCCACACCACAAGCACGGGAAACCGTTCCCCTAACGCTCACAACCTCACCCCACCAATGGATTACAACTGCCATGGGCACACCCCCACAACACCCGGTACCCCCATCACACTGCACACTCACCCACTCCTCCAAGTCCAGTATTGCTCAATCATGCCTCTCCCACTCTTGATCTGTGAACACCCACTACTCCACAACAACCCATACACCACTTCTTTGCTGCACACTCTGTTCCCTCTTGTAGATGGGTGCACCATCGCCGGTCCTCAGAGGTTGGTGCAGCACTGAGGGTGCGGCATAATCACCTGTCTGGGATATCCATTATCCATAGCTAGTGCTTGTGCCACCACCTGTGTGTATTTATTTTATTCATTTATTTTGAAAGTTTTACTACCCCACCCCTCCTTCCACAGGCAGCTCGGGACAGTTCACAATCAATACAAAAATAAAACAACAGTAAAGCTTAAAACAACTAATTAAAGGAGGATAAAAAAAAAACCCACCCCCACCCTAACCAACTCTTCCCACCCAGTCACCCATCTCCCCTGCAAAACGCCTGGTGGAACAGCCAGGTCTTACAACTTCTTCAAAAGGAAGGGAGATCCAGGGCCAACCAGACCTCCACCGGAAGGGAGTTCCACAACGAAGGTGCAGCCACTGAGCTTGCCCTCCCCTGCATACCACCCTGGAAGACTCAGGGGACCTCGAGCAGGGTACCCTCGGACGACCACAGGAGCTGATCCAGAACCGGGGGGGGGAGGCGATCCCACAGATAGGTAGGGCCTAGGCCATTTAGGCTTAATAAGCCAAGACCAACACCTTGAATCGGGCCTGGAAAACTACCATCAGCCAGTGCAGAAAATGGAGCACTGGCATAATATGCTCTCAGCGGCCCAGTCCCACCAGGAAACTGGCCACCGCATTCTGCACCAGCTGCAATTTTTGAGCTGTCACCATGTGTGGCCACGTAGAGTGCATTACATTAGTCCAATCTAGAGGTGATGAAAGCATGGATGATGGTGGTCACTCTAGATCTGAGTCAAAAATACAGCTGAAGCCATCGCACCAGATGTAATTGGCGGAAGGCACTCCTCGCTACAGCCTCCACCTGGACATATAGGCAGACCTGCGCATCGAGGAGCACCCTCAGAATCTGTACCTGGGATACCAATGGAGGGTAGATACTGCCAATAACGGGGGCCGCCATCTCCCTTGCCTTACCCACCAACATCACCGCCATCTTTTCAGGATACAGCTTCCGTCTATTAACCCTCATCCAGTCCCCCCACAGCTGTCAGACATGGAGTAAGCACCGAAACTGCCGGGCTTTGATCTGTAGAAAAAGAGAGGTAAAGCTGGGTGTCTTCAGCATATTGATGGCACCGCACATCAACCCCCCCGAATCACCTCACCAAGTGGCTGCATATACATGTTGAACAGGAGAGGGGACAGAACAAAACCCTGCAGGACTCCACATGAGAGGTCCCAGTATGATGAAAAATAATCCTAGAGCACCACTTGCTGGGTTCTTCTAGTCAGGAAGGAGTGGAACCATTCAAGAACAGTCCCCCCCCTGCACAATCCTGCAGGTGCATCACCAGCATCTCATGATCAACAATATCAAACACCACCGACAGATCTAATAAAATCACCTGATCCAATTCCAGGTGTAGATCATCAGCCAATGCCACAATCATAGTCGTGGTGCCATACCCAGGAAGAAATCCCGACAGAGGGATCACGTGTATCGTCAGCACTGCAGGAGGTGGTAGCCTCCTGGTACGAAACCGTAGCACTTTCTGGGACGCTGATACCACCCTCCCCCTTGTGTCCTTGCCACTGCACCATGTGATGGGGCTGCATCATGCATCTGAGCCTTCCCATTATCTGTGACAGCTGTCCAGCTGTGCCTTGACCAGATACGCCGTCCCTCCACATTTTCCCCCTCCTGCCACTCCCGGGCCTAGTCCTGCCTCCCTGTCTCCTATTGAGCTGGTATGTGTCCACCCTGTGTGTGGGTTGGGGGTTCCCAGGGCCGAGGAGCCATCCCACTACCAGNCACTGGAGTCATGGACACACCCTCTATCATCCGGAACATATTCGGGGTTATCTCCCCATTAAACATCCTGGCAGAGAAGCAGGAGGAGCGCAGGCTCTGGGCATTATGTCTCCTCCCCGAGTGGCCCGTGTACATTTCAATGAGGGACCACCAGGAGAGGATGAGGCGAATGTGCTGCAATGCTGCCAAGCCACATATCGCTCAGCATCTGGCCTCGATCATCTGTGCCCATCGCAGTGATGGAACATGGCACAGGTTGGCTGCTCTCTTGTATTGTGTCCCGTGGTTGTACCGGGGGGGCCTGGGTGGAGGAACTCGGTCCATTGCTCAAATACCTGGACCAGGATCCCAAAGCATGTGGTCAGGATGGCTATCAGGGCGGCTTTCACCTCTAGGATCCTGCTACGGACATCCTTCCCCCACCGGTGATTCCTCCCTGTTCCACCACAAACGCACCCTGTTACTGTTTAACAGCCCCCAACCATCCGATACACTACATGAACAGGTGCCCTGTCCCAGTCATTCACCCTGTGCTCTCACTCCTCACATGCACCCTTGCACCAGCAGACAGATCACCTTACTTACTACACCGTGTTCCCACGCGCGCCCACTGACACCCCCCTCACGCACCTCTCACACCCACACCACAAGCACGGGAAACCGTTCCCCTAACGCTCACAACCTCACCCCACCAATGGATTACAACTGCCATGGGCACACCCCCACAACACCCGGTACCCCCATCACACTGCACACTCACCCACTCCTCCAAGTCCAGTATTGCTCAATCATGCCTCTCCCACTCTTGATCTGTGAACACCCACTACTCCACAACAACCCATACACCACTTCTTTGCTGCACACTCTGTTCCCTCTTGTAGATGGGTGCACCATCGCCGGTCCTCAGAGGTTGGTGCAGCACTGAGGGTGCGGCATAATCACCTGTCTGGGATATCCATTATCCATAGCTAGTGCTTGTGCCACCACCTGTGTGTATTTATTTTATTCATTTATTTTGAAAGTTTTACTACCCCACCCCTCCTTCCACAGGCAGCTCGGGACAGTTCACAATCAATACAAAAATAAAACAACAGTAAAGCTTAAAACAACTAATTAAAGGAGGATAAAAAAAAAACCCACCCCCACCCTAACCAACTCTTCCCACCCAGTCACCCATCTCCCCTGCAAAACGCCTGGTGGAACAGCCAGGTCTTACAACTTCTTCAAAAGGAAGGGAGATCCAGGGCCAACCAGACCTCCACCGGAAGGGAGTTCCACAACGAAGGTGCAGCCACTGAGCTTGCCCTCCCCTGCATACCACCCTGGAAGACTCAGGGGACCTCGAGCAGGGTACCCTCGGACGACCACAGGAGCTGATCCAGAACCGGGGGGGGGAGGCGATCCCACAGATAGGTAGGGCCTAGGCCATTTAGGCTTAATAAGCCAAGACCAACACCTTGAATCGGGCCTGGAAAACTACCATCAGCCAGTGCAGAAAATGGAGCACTGGCATAATATGCTCTCAGCGGCCCAGTCCCACCAGGAAACTGGCCACCGCATTCTGCACCAGCTGCAATTTTTGAGCTGTCACCATGTGTGGCCACGTAGAGTGCATTACATTAGTCCAATCTAGAGGTGATGAAAGCATGGATGATGGTGGTCACTCTAGATCTGAGTCAAAAATACAGCTGAAGCCATCGCACCAGATGTAATTGGCGGAAGGCACTCCTCGCTACAGCCTCCACCTGGACATATAGGCAGACCTGCGCATCGAGGAGCACCCTCAGAATCTGTACCTGGGATACCAATGGAGGGTAGATACTGCCAATAACGGGGGCCGCCATCTCCCTTGCCTTACCCACCAAAATCACCGCCATCTTTTCAGGATACAGCTTCCGTCTATTAACCCTCATCCAGTCCCCCCACAGCTGTCAGACATGGAGTAAGCACCGAAACTGCCGGGCTTTGATCTGTAGAAAAAGAGAGGTAAAGCTGGGTGTCTTCAGCATATTGATGGCACCGCACATCAACCCCCCCGAATCACCTCACCAAGTGGCTGCATATACATGTTGAACAGGAGAGGGGACAGAACAAAACCCTGCAGGACTCCACATGAGAGGTCCCAGTATGATGAAAAATAATCCTAGAGCACCACTTGCTGGGTTCTTCTAGTCAGGAAGGAGTGGAACCATTCAAGAACAGTCCCCCCCCTGCACAATCCTGCAGGTGCATCACCAGCATCTCATGATCAACAATATCAAACACCACCGACAGATCTAATAAAATCACCTGATCCAATTCCAGGTGTAGATCATCAGCCAATGCCACAATCATAGTCGTGGTGCCATACCCAGGAAGAAATCCCGACAGAGGGATCACGTGTATCGTCAGCACTGCAGGAGGTGGTAGCCTCCTGGTACGAAACCGTAGCACTTTCTGGGACGCTGATACCACCCTCCCCCTTGTGTCCTTGCCACTGCACCATGTGATGGGGCTGCATCATGCATCTGAGCCTTCCCATTATCTGTGACAGCTGTCCAGCTGTGCCTTGACCAGATACGCCGTCCCTCCACATTTTCCCCCTCCTGCCACTCCCGGGCCTAGTCCTGCCTCCCTGTCTCCTATTGAGCTGGTATGTGTCCACCCTGTGTGTGGGTTGGGGGTTCCCAGGGCCGAGGAGCCATCCCACTACCAGAGGTTCAAGGTCACTCTTGCTACAGCTACAGCCGTGTTCATTCCCTGCCACTCACCATCCACTTCTGTTGGTCTCCNCTGTGTGTGGGTTGGGGGTTCCCAGGGCCGAGGAGCCATCCCACTACCAGCGGTTCAAGGTCACCCTTGCTACAGCTACAGCCGTGTTCATTCCCTGCCACTCACCATCCACTTCTGTTGGTCTCCAGCACCCAGCCATCGTGGAGGCCCTGTCAAGCCATGGAATATACCTTGTAGCAGATGGGTGTGCCAGGGAGGAGTGGTCAGCATGTGTCACCATGCTACTGGGAATGCTCTGGCAGAGCATTGATGTGCAGCTATTGGTGAGGGACCCCCTTTACATGGGTGATGGCTTCAACCACCTGTCCTGTTACATATGGGTGTTGGGCCATCCTTTCGGGCTGCTGACCATGAGTCTTGGCTGTTTCGGGGCCACATGTTGCCCGCCTGTGCTCCACCTTGGGCACCTCCCATGGGGCTATGACTTGGGGGGCCTGGTGGGTATGGTTGGCAGGTGTGAGGTGTAGGGTGGTTGTCACCTGGGTCCACCCTGTCATTGCTGGATCCCAATCCCCTTCTCCCACTTCCTCCTCCCTTCTAGCTACTCTTATTATGTTCCTGGCTTTGCTGTGGCTGTGGTAGATGGCCAGACAGCTCCAGTGAGCGGCCTCTGAACTCCATCAGGAGATCCGTGAGTTACCCCGGTGTTTGTGCACATACACCCCCTTTTGTACTGTATGGGATCCGTGGTAGTTGTGACCTGTGGATTGTCCTACTGGCACACTCCCTCTCCCTCTCTCCTTTAGTGCAGGTGATGATCAGTGAGTGGACCAGGGAGCAGGAGGAGGTGGTCCAGCTCCTCCTGAACCTCCTGCATTGGATCCACCAGCTTGACCGCACCCAGGCAGATCGATGGAACCGGGTCCGTGGTCGCAGGCCCTATTGAGGGAGGGGATCTGGCCCACCACCCCATTTGGTTGCAGCTCTGTGCTGTTTTTATGGTTCTTGGTTCTTGGGCTTGTAGTTCTCGCTGTTATTTAATTAAAGTTTGTTTGCTCGATTCCCCTGGTGCCTGTGTTCTCCTTCCCTCTGTTCTACCCTTCTGTGTGGCCAGGTTCTGGTTGTTGTGGCATGGTTTCCTGTGTTGGGAGGGACCTTCAGGGCTCACCTCACCCCCTATCCCCCTTCACAGACTGGCAAATAAAATCAACAGACCTAGAAGTAGCGGCGGTGGCAGCTCCTTTAAGCACTCTTCAGCCATTCTTTATGGCTTTTTCCAGGCCCCTCCCAATTGGGCCTCCCAGAGTGACGCAGTTGGATGATGTCATCTGGCCATGTGGGCGAAGTTTAGATGAGACTTCTTGCACATTATAGCTGCTCTTGCGCATTCTTTTAAAACCACCGACCAAATACCTCAATATCAAGAAATAGAACATCTGGCATTAAAGCTGCTTGCTCATTCCTTTAAAACCATGGACTAAACACCTCGATATTGAGGTATTATTTAGTTGATGGTTTTCAAAGAATGTGTGATCATGATCAGCTATAATGCACGAGAAGTCTCGTTGTAACCCTGCCTGTGAGATTTTTATACGCTGTGTGATTTCATGCTGTGAGTGCCCCACGCACATCTAAAAGTAGTCTCCGTGAAGCACCTGCACCTGCAACTTCTCAATCTCTTTAATGTACATGTGTCTCTTCTGATAGTCTCCTCTCCCTTGTTTTCACCTCCCCTCTTAGATTTCAAACCCCTTGGGGGTAGGGAACTGTCTATAACTATTGATTGTACAGCGTCAGGTACACTGCTAGTGCTATGTAGATAAAATAATAATAATTAATAATAAATATACTATGGGCTGGATCTTTAACATAAAGTGTTACTAAAAGTCCTACCAACGTGAATGGGACTGGCCATGTGAGGATCATGGCATATATAACAGAATGCCATATTTTTTAGAAATAGAACATCTGGTGTAAGTTGACTATAATTATTTTGGAAATCATGTTTTCCCTCTAGCACGATGTTGTTGTAATTGATTTTCAAATATTTGGCATAAACATAAACAGGAAGGGCATGAAAACTGTTAAAATAACTGTTTTAGAAAATGTTGTTGGCTAGACACTTGAGTTAAAGATGAGAACATCGCTGTGTAATTGTCCTGTGCTACCACCACTATAACATTAAGAGGAACATACAGGAAAGACAAGATTGCAATCATAACCAATGTACAGTATCTGATTTTCATGTAATAGCTATGTCAGATGATCTAATAGGAGCGAGCCTGGGGAGCAGGGGAGCTCAGTTGACTTAGACAGCTAGCACAGGTAGTGAATTACAATGTCTCTTGTGCTGTGCAGAACAGTTTTGGTTCACGTGACTTTGAATGGTCTTTTTGAAAAAAAAAAATATGCATAGCTCCAGATCTCACTGTTTAGCAAGACCCTAGTTTTGCTTGGAGTTTCAGTTTTTTACTTACTCAAAACTTAAATACCAAACTGGATGGGTCTCCCAGAAACGAATGAGTCTAATTATGTGACTGACTGGTAGTAATAGTTATCTATTATTACCAGTAATACTAACATGCTTCATTTGCTATCTGTGTATATGCCATTCAGCAAAGCATCTGCATTTGGTATGTGTGAAATGGTATGTAACTAAGGGTAAAAACAGGAGTCATTTGGACCAACTTTGGCCCACTTTGGCCTGGGACCCAGCAGCAGGTGGAAACATGCATCACCTGATGTTACCCCAGGATTGCCCCAGATGGTGTTAGGGGATGCCTGACTTATCTCCAGACAACCCCAGGGTCACAGCCCAGGCTAAGACCCACCCAACTGGGCCAAAGTGGGCCACAGAGGGCCATAGTGGACAAACACATCTGTGTATCCACTGCTTGGTCAGGTCAGGGACTGCCATGGCTGTGTCTCACTGACTACCATGGCTGCATGTTACGGTGGGACGCAGGGTACTGGGAGCAGAGCCTGAACGGGGCTGGCCAGCCACTCACAAGTTCGTTGTGCTCCTAATCATACCCGGGCCTTAAGGCTAATGGGGCGACACCCCGGCCGCAGTCATGTGTCACCAGGGATTTTTCAACCCAAGGCATGGGGCGTGGTCCCACTCACCACACGTCTGTTTTTAGCCTTAGTATGTGCTTACATGTCAATTAACTACATAGACAGTAGAGAATCCTAGAGTAAAACTTTATTAAGTCAGAGGTTCTAAGGGAACCTTTGAGAACTCTTTTCTTTTTTTAGCCTGGTCCCTATGGAGGGAAAAGGCTTATGTGATTACAACGTGTGCATACTTTCATAACAGTTGATTCTATGGGTTTGTTTTGTTTGTTTATTTGTTTCATTTTACTTTATTTATGTTTCTATAATTCATTCATTTATTCATTCATTCATTCCAATTTTTATCCTGACCTTCTTAAAGAGACTCAGAGAGACTTACAAAATATAAAAAAACATTTTTTAAAAAGCTAAAAAATCTCCTAGTCCCGCCAACCTTTACCTTAATCTCTACACCCAAGCCCACCCAACCTATCTTTGCCTACCAAACACCTGGCCAAACAAAAAGGTCTTACATCTCTTCCAGAAGGTGAGTAGGGTCAGTCTTAGGCAGAACTCCAATGGGAGGAAGTTCAAAAATTATGGGGCAGCCACCTCTCTGCATAATTTTGATCAAATTTTGTACAGGAACAAAAAGCCAAGGGTAGGTAGATAGACCAAAATTTGTGATAATATGTGCACCCAGAGGGGAGATAGGGTTATTATAGTAAAATATCTATTTTGTTTTCATTATTATAATAATGATAATAAAACTTGCATTTTTATTTTGTTTTTGTAATAACGATAATGAAAAAATAATTGTGAAATAATAACAAATATTTGTATTTATTATTTCATAATTTAATGACTTTGGGACACACATTTTAGGCTGTAACTTTTCATGTGTGTCCAATTTTAATAAAGGTTGGAGAAATTGTACCCCTTACCCAAGGGAATATGCCTGCTAAACTCTAGAAGGATTGGATGAAGGGTCCAGATTTTATAAGTATTAAGGTTTTTTATGCATTTCTGGCTGTAACCTTTCTTCCCATCCAATTTGGTTGGGATTTGGAAAGATTGTACCCCTGACGCAATCATCTGTGCCATGATTCAGAAAGATTGGACAACAATTTCTATTTTATAAGCAATAATTTCTATTTTGTGGTTTGCTTACACATTTCCAGCTGCAGCATCTTTGTTGTCTTTCCAATATGGATAAAATTTGTCAAAGTCAGCATACCCCTCGTGCAAGGGATCATCCCTTCCAAATTTCAGCCAATTTCCTGACCATCAGACAGTCATTTAGTAGAGGAAAAGCTAGTTTACAATCTTGAGAGGGGGTGGTGGGGGAAACTACAGCACAGGGCCAGGAAACATGATCGATGTCTACACTAGCCAACGAGCATCGCAAGCACATCCCAGACGCTTGCACGGAATCCTATGATTGCTCAAGGCTTCCAGCCTTCCAGAACCAATCATGGGAGCTTTGGGCAGGGCACTGTGATGTTTTATATTGTCACAGCCAGACTTTTTCCTCTTGTTTTGAGTTAGTCTTTAACTTGTCAGGTGGTGTCTTCATGCCTGCCTGCCCTGCTCCACCACTGCCTGCCTTTTACTGCCTGCTGCTGCTGCGCCTCCCAGTTTCTCTCTCTCTCTCTCTCTCTCTCTCTCTCTCTCTCTCTCCCCCCCCTTCTCTCTTGTCCTCCCCTACCCACTTGCAGGTGGTGTCTGCAAGCTGACATACACTTACATGTATTCAGGTACCAATGCCGATGCCTGCCTGCCTGCCTGGGTTTGTGATGCCAATTGGCCAGCAGAAATGTCAAGCCTGTATCCTTATCCTGTACTGCTATCACCCAACCTTCTTCCCCCACCCCCACTTCTTATTGCGAAGTTGGATGCATCTGTGTAGAAAAGAGCCACTATGGGATTCTCCTCTGTCACAGTGCTGCAGCATGTGTTTGGGATGCCAACTGACCACCCGGCATCAATCCATCATGTCTTTGTATTGCTAACCTACTCCCCACCCCCCTTGCCTTGCTCTCTGAAGTTCCAGTTATTTCATGGAATTTTTATTTGTGTCCCAAAATTTTCAGAACTAATATCTGCACAACTTCTGTTAAAATCACAAAGCTTATATTGCTTATAAAATTTGGACCCTTTATCCAATATTTCTGAAATTTGGCAGGAATGATCCATTGGGTGAGGGGAACAACCTAGCCAAAGTACAACCATATTGATTGGGTACCAGGATCCCCCTAAAACTGGTAAATTCCAATCAGTATATTGGCATACTAATTCATATATTGGATCAGAAAACTGAAAAATCAGCATGGAAATTTTAAAAACTATGTCCAGGAATTGATTTTCTGGGACCAGAATTGAGTTTCTAGTACGGAAAATTGATTTTCTGGAGTGGAAATCTGATAAAGTGTCAGAAGTCCATACAGTTTTAAAAGTTTAAAAATTGAGACTGGAAGCAGTTTTCTGGGACTGTAGTTTACTTTCCAGGACCAGAAGTGAATATTCTGATATAGATAACTGATAAATAAGTGCCAGAAGTTGGTATATAAATGAAAAGGTTTTTTTTAAATAGGGACTAATAGTCAACATTCCAGGACTAGAAGTTGACATTCCTGGATGTCGAGTATCCAAATCAGGTCACATTCAGGTAACAATCAGTTCCTGATGTTGGTGGGTCGATACACATGCCAGAAATTTGATGAATTGCCTGATTTTGTGGGTACCCTCTTTTAGCTCAGCTCAAAACACTTTTCATGATTTTCTGGTGTTCGTTTCCCAGTTCTGTGTTAATTCTCAAAGTATTGTTTAGATGTAATAGACTCAAACTAAGACTTTTGGTTAATTACTCTTCTATGAATACTATTTTATAGGACAATCTTAGTAGGGGTGTGTGTGTGCGCATGTGTGTGTGTGTGTTCATAATACTAAATTAATCTGAAAAATCAATAAATATGATGGAAGAATGTATCAGCAGGAAGGTAATTCCTCTTTACTTAGTCGATGCAAAAAACTAATTCTTCAGAAGCTTCCAACAAAGAAATAAATCTGCGAATAATACTGCACATAAAAACTTGCTGTATGATTGTGCAATAATTTACATTTGGTACAGCCAATTTCTTCATGTTTCCCTCTGTTTAACCAATGGTATTTTGTCTAGTATTGAAATATATATTTTTTGTTACACGTCTGTAATATGCATCAAAAAGAATCAATAACATATGATGGTAAATAGTTTATCCTACAACTTGATAGAATAATGCTTGATAGAATAAGGTATTGTATCTTTTGAAGAGTGAGTCAGTGTACCTGAAATTTAAAGAAAGATGTCCACCTTTATACTAAGTGGTATATAAGGGACTGATAGTAAATAGATGTTGTAAGCAGGGTCCAGTCCTATGTATTA
>QEPC01013621.1:306552-317061 GCA_003113815.1 Sphenodon punctatus
CAGGCTGCTGCAAAATCTATGCCGTCTTGAGGTGTTGAAGTCATGGATGATAGTGGCCAGGTCAGCGTCTGAGATGTACGGCTGAAGCCACCACATCAGATGTAACTGGCGAAAAGCAGTCCACGCCACAGCTCCCACCAAAAGATACAGGCAGAGGTGCGGATCGAGGAGTACCTCCAGACTTCGAACCCGGGAGACCAGCAGGGGATGAATGCCATCAATGATTGGGGATGTCACACCCACCACCCTACCCACCAGCATCACCTCCATCTTGTCAGGATTCAGTTTCAGTCAGCTCGCCCTCATCCAATCCCCGACAGCTGTCAAACATTGGGTAAACACCAAGACTGCTGACTCTGGGTCAGATAAAAAAGAGAGGTAGAGATGGGTGTCAATAGTGTACTGATGGTACTGCACTGTAAAATGTCTCACGACCTTGCCATGCAGCTGCATATACATGTTGAATTAAAGAGGGGACAGAATAGAACCCTGTGGGACTCCATACGAGAGGCTCCAGGGAGATGAAGAACAATTGATTGACTCTTTATAAACTATTACTTTTATAGTGTTGTCTCCACCATTAAAGTAAATGGGAGCTGAGACACTCACTTGAATGGATAGAGGATCATATCTTTCATATCCATGAGACCAAAAACTTCTTAGCATTCTGAGACATGGATAATGACTTCACTACAGATAACTGGCTTGTCCATATTCTCCTTGTTGCTACTTGTGTCAAGCCCTGAAAGGTCAAGTTCATAGACTTGCCAAAAGAAATGCACATTTTCTCCACCTAAATTTCTTTCTTCCTGTTGTGATATGGAGCAGTTAAATCTGATTAAGTTTTCTGGGAGGGCTCCTATAAATGTATTTCTACCTGCTTCTTTCAGGTAGGATTTCTCTTGGTGAATCATTTTACTTACCCTGTGCCGCATTCTCATCATTAAGCATTAACTGTGCGGCAACATTGAGAATTCATTGTTTAGGGTATATTCTCAAATCCCCCTACAGATTAGAGATTGTTTCACATAATGGCCTGGATAAAATACATCCTCTTTTCCTTTGTAAGCTAATTTATAATGTTAGCTTCCCAGTGTTATTTCCACAATCTTTCTGCTGCACTGTCAGCAGAAGAGGTGCTGCTACTTTTGCAAAAGAATTGGCATCCTACTCGATAGTTAATTTGCTGTGGAAGTAATAGGAACGGAAGTAGTAGTTTGTATGAGAAATGTGGCACAAATCCATCCAGGAGACAATTCCAACCCTGGTACTAATATTGCATTGCCCAGAGCAGCTCCTGAAAGATGCTGAGGGTTCTCTTCTCTCTTCTGAATTGTAGGCACTTGTGTTTCATGAATCCCTAGCTGGGACTGAACATAATTCATGGGGCATTGGCAACTGCAGAGAGAGGTTATGGACATCTATAAAAGAGAGTACAGCGTCCGCGTCTGAAGTTCTGCAGTAAGTGCTTTGATCACATTACCACTAGGGGAGCTGTCTACAAAATCAGGCCTCTGATATACAGTGCTTGGAAACCATTCCTTTTTCAGTAACTGCACTATTCCCAGGACTTGTTTTGGCCAGTACAACCTGTTCCCTCATTGTGTTTTGTTTTTGCCTTATAGTTCTTAACTCTAGAACTAAAATGAAGTCAGCCATTCATGAACTGATGTAAATACTTGTCTTTGCAGGAGTTTGACAAATGTTTGTACTATTTTTTGCATTTGGAATTCTTTTTCCTCATTTGCCACTTTCAGTATTTCCACTGGTGAATTTACAGCCACTTCAATACTTTTACAACACTTTTATGACACTTACAGTTCAGGATTGATGAAAATGACAAACTAAAACCTCAATGAATAGGAAATTTATTGCATTGGATGTTAACATATGAGATGATAGCCTGCTGAAGTCTGGGTTCAATCCACACAGCTCCCCACTCATATGTTTATTTATTTATTTATTTATTTATTTTTAACATTTCTGAGTCGCCCCACATGCCTACGGCATCTCGGGGCAATGTACAGCTTCATAAAAAAAATCAATAAAAACATTTTTAAAACAACACAATAAATTTAAACTTAAAACAGGATTGGGAAACACAAAAGTAAAGGTAGGGGAGAGCCAGCACCCTAACCCACCCCTCCTCCCTCCTCCCCAAAGGCCTGGGCACACAGCCAGGTTTTACAAGCCCGCCGGAATGTCAAAAGGCTTGGGGCCAGGTGAGCTTCCTCCAGGAGGGAGTTCCAAAGATGCGACTCGGCAACCGAGAATACCCTCTCCATTGTAGCCCCCTGTTTAACACGGGGGGACCACTAAGAAGGCACCCCCAGCAGACCGAAGGAGCCTCTCTGGGGCGCGGATGGCATGGTGGTCCCTGAGGTACGAGGGGACCAGACCGTGAAGGGCCTTATAGATTAGTACCAATACCTTGAACCTGGCTCGGCACACTATTGGCAACGAGTGCAGAGTCCGGAGCACTGGTGTTATGTACTCCCAATGACCCGTCCCTGTCAGGAGTCAGGCCGCCGCATTCTGCACTAGCTGCAGCCTCCAAACCAGGAACAAGGGCAGCCCCATGTAGAGTGCATTGCAGTCATCCAGCCTCGAGGTAATGAAGTCAGGGATGAGGGAGGACAGATCCGGCCCGGAGAATTATGGACGCAGCCTCCGCACTAGATACAACTGATGGAAGGCGGCCTTCGCCATCACCTCCACCTATCGATCCAGGCGGACATCCAAGTCCAACACCACCCCCAGACTCCAAACCTGCTGAGCTATAGAAGGGCGAACCCCCACAATTAGGGGGGCCAACACCTCCCTCGCCCTCCCCACCACCATCAACTCCGTCTTCTCGGGGTTGAGCTTCAGTCTACTCTGCCGCATCCACTCCACCTCGGCCTGCAGACACTGGGATAGCAACGAGACAGCAGGGTCTGGGTCAGCTGAAAAAGAGAGGTACAGCTGAGTATCATCAGCATATTGATGACAACACACCCCGAACCCTCTCATGACCTCAAGGACTGTATATATATAAAATAATAAAGAAGACAAGATGGAACCCTGCGGAATGCCACAGGACAAGGCACGGGGGCAAGATGTTTCAGTTCTCAGCACCACCCGTTGGCTTCTCCCAGAGAGGAATGAGCGGAACCATTCAAGAGCAGTTCCATCCAGACCCCACAGGTCACGCAACCATCTCAACAGCAGTCCATGGTCCACGGTATCAAAAGTGGCCAAGAGATCTAGCAGGATAAGAAATGTAGAACATCCTGCATCCATCTCCTGGCGGAGATCATCGACCAAGGCCACCAACGCTGTCTCAGTGCCATAGCCGGGACAGAACCCAGATTGAAAAGGGTCCAGGAAACCAATGCTGTCCAGATGTGCCTGGAGCTGGATCGTCACCGCCCGCTCAATAACCTTCCCTAAAAAGGGAAGGTTAGAGACAGGTCAGTAGCTGGTGAGTGCATCCACATCTAATGATGTTTTTTTCAGCAGGGGGTACACCACCACTTCCTTGAGGCAGTGCAACAGCCTCCCCTGCTGTAGGGATGCTTTGACCACTCTTGCCAGCACCATCCCCAGTGTCTCCCTGGAGGCTTTCACCAACCAGGATGGGCAAGGATCAAGTTCACAACTGGTGGCTCTCACAGACCCCAGAACATCCACTGCACTGGCCGACGTCGCTTCCTGAAACTCCCCCCACAAAGTTGGACCAGACGGGGCCTCCATGACCACACACTTCCCACTCACTGCCCCCAACCTGGTGTCAAAGTCACTCTGAATTTGAGCGAGGTGTCTTGCGTAACCGGAAACCCCCTGAGTGTAGTTCATGTGCTTGTGAGTAGCCTCCAATGGCAGTGCCAGTGAGATCGAGAGCAGAGAGAGGGACAGGAAGAGGTTGCTCCTGGGATGTTCTAGGATTTCCACCCAGGGCTCTATGGTGCTGGTGGACATGGACACATACAAGTGTTGCATGCAACCTAATTGATGGGACATGGACACGTGGGTGCACATTAGCCCACATTCACCTGCATGGCGAGTTCTACATTCTCTGGGACCCGACCATAAGTGGGGGCAGTGGATCTGAGGGCGTGGGGTCTGTATGTCTGGTGAGGGCAAACATCTAATAAATGGGTAGGTGGAAATCCACCTAGTGTGGGCTAATGTGGGCAAACATCTGATTTGTTGATGCCCATTTTCAAGAAAGTAACTTTCCAGCCATTTTTCAGTCAAGAAAAATCATTTCAACTCCTGTCACAACCCTTACCTTCTGAGCCTTTTGTTGATACTCACCTCTTAATTCTGCCTGTCTGCCCACTGCCTGGCTTAGATCCACTCTCTAAGGCCACTTTTACATGAGGAGCAGGAGGCAGTGCATTAAAGAATTCGCTTCCTGAAAAGCCCCTCAGGGTGCCTTTAGATGCACTGGAAGTAATCAGCCACCATAGGAATTCTGGCTCAATTTCAATTTATTAACCGTAAACAAAATCATTGTGTACTGTGTATGAGAAACAAAACAAAACAATAACAATAACAATAACAATACAATACAAACAAAACAACATATATTAAAACTATCATTAGCTAAATGTAAATTAAAATTAATCTTAATACAAATAAAATGCAAATGAATATCAGTGTCATGGTTCTTCACCCATGGGTAATCTATAATTAAGAAAAGCCTGATACAGGCTAAATGTCATAGCCTGTATCAAAAAATGAATAACATTCGAAGTATCATCATTAGTCTGATCGGACAAAGATAACTGAAGTAAAAAGGAATCCGACCTACCCGGAACTTCCCCACAAAAGAATTAAAGAATTGGCCCTTATATCATCGTCGAGATGGCATCTTAACAGGACATGAGAAATTTATTTATTTATTTATATATTTTTACCCCGCCCCTCCTGCAAACAGCTTGGGGCGGCTTCCAACAATAAAACCACAATGCGTAAAAACAATTTAAAACCATCAATAATAATATAACACATATATAAAATTATTATACAACAAGGCCCGGGTTCCATTTAACAATAAATAAGGTAGGGGAGCTAAAACCTCACCCCACCCTCCCACCGTCCCCAAAGGCCTGGGCGAACAGCCAGGTTTTGCAACTTCACCGGAATGTTAACAGGCTTGGGGCCAGGCGGGCTTCCTCCGGAAAGGAGTTTCAAAGGCGTGGCGCAGCCACCAAGAATGCCCTCTCCATTGTGGGCCCCCATTTAACACCAGGGACCTCCAAGAAGGCACCCCTGGCGGACCGAAGGAGCTGCTCTGGGGCGCAGAGGGCGAGGCGGTCCCTGAGGTATGAGGGGCCCAGACCGTGAAGGGCATTATAGATCAAAACCAAAACCTTGAACCTGGCTTGGCACGCTATCGGCAACCAGTGCAGAGTCTGGAGCACAGGTGTAATATGCTCCCAACGACCCGTCCTCATGAGGAGACGAGCCATCGCATTCTGCACTAGCTGCAGCCTCCGAACCAGGAACAAGGGAAGCCCCACGTAGAGCGCGTTGCAGTAGTCCAGCCTTGAGGTGATGAAAGCATGGATGAGGGAGGCCAGGTCCGGGCTGGAGACAAACAGACGCAGCCTACGCACCAGACACAACTGGAGGAAGGCAGCCTTAGTGTTATGATCCTATATATACACGGTCAGGGGTCATGGTTACCTGGGGTGCAGCAGAAGATGCCAGCATGCACATATGGAACAATGAGCATGTGGTGTGTGTGTGTGTGTCTGGGTGGGTGGGTGGTTCAAGGAAAGCAACAGCAGGGAGCTGTGAGAAGGAGCTACCTATTGGAGTGGTTGGAGATGTGAGAAAGCACCTTCCCTGGAACAAGACATGGCCAAGCAACTCTGGATTCCTGTCCTGCTGTCCTGCCTTCAAGAGTTGTGGCTGGAGTCTGTGTTGAGGAGGTGTCCATAGTGGGTCCAGTGGTATTCTCACCCTGCATGAACCTGTCCCCCCCCATGCAAATGAGACTTCTGGGGGTAACTGTTTCTCTGGGGAGCCTCCTCCCCTGCTTGTTCAAGATCTGCAGCATCCCCCTCACTCACCCCATTCAGGTAGCCCCTCCTCCCAGGCTGCAGAGCTGCCTAGAGTTTGTAGGAAATATGCGACAGGCAACACACAATTCTTGGAGGCAGCTGCTGATTTGGGGGCTGTAGAGAACCGTGTGACTCTGGCTGAGCCCATAGAGCTGGGGCACATGGTTCTCTGCATACCCCAGGGAGTTCCCTCACATAGTTCCCTTATGTGGGTTTTCTGTGCTGTGGGCCTCCTCCGACGGGCCTGGCAACCCCCTGAACCTTGCATGTATGCTCCTGCCAGCTTCCATGTGGTGTGCTCAGCCTGCATGCACGTTGTCCGTGATTTGCTCACACACCCGTTGTGCAACTTGTGTGGCCCTAGCATGCTACTTAGACAATTTTTACATGGTTGGCCCCCCAGCTAGGTGTGCAGGAGGGTATTAGGTGCATGAGGGCTTCCGTGGAAATGGTGCAGCGGTGGGTAGGGGGATGGGTGTTCGCTCGGTGTTTTCTCATGTGACCAGCATGGGCGGTGGATGGTGGTGCATGCACGCTCCCGGCGCACACCCACCTCCACCCACTGTGGCAGCACACCCATCCCCCCACCCACTGCTTAGTTAGGGCCTTAGTTAGGACTGGGCTGTTAATTTGGCCTTTAGCTTTGACTCAGACTTACACCGCTTTTAAATGAGGCACTGAATAGCACCTCCTGAGCTCTGCGTTGAGAAAAAAGCCACGCGGGAAGTGTTTACATGCTCCCCGCGCTGCCCGAAGTGACGTGCTCCCCATTGTTGGCAGTGGCGGCAGCTGGAGATGCGGTGCTTTGAAGAGGCTCATTCTGAAAGCCTGAAAAGTGAACACTCCCCCCGCAGCTTTTCTATCAACGCGGGGCTCAGGAGGCGCTTTTCAGTACCTCTTTTAAAAGCGGTGTCAGACTCTGGCCTGTCAACTTTGACTCCACTTACCTGTAACTTTTACTGTGTCCTGATCCTGACTTCAGTCTTTCTTGACATTATATTCTCTGGGTGGAAGGGATAATGATTTTAGAAATATGATCACATGTCATGTATCCTGTATATAGGCATATATTTTTCACCATTTGTGTTTCAATATATTGGAAATCAGAATTAGCCTCTTTGTGTAATGACTTCCTAAAGAGCTGTCCTATAGTGACCTTACTACTGAACTCTTGACCAGATACTGGACAATCAACTTTTATACTGGAATAGAATATATAATCAAGTCTGTTAATGAAATCCACAGTTTCCGTAGACTAGAGTCAAAATACGTAACCCTCAAGCAGGGCAGGAAGAGGCCTTGTTTGTTTGGAGTTTATTCATTGTTAATCCTATCTTATATGATAGCAACCTGTTATAGAATGTATCAAGAGGCTTCTTACTATGTATTTTGAGAAAACCCTCCCTGTCAGCAGTCTTGACCTGATGTCATTTTTAGCTGACTTCCAAGCAAATTTCATTCTATAAGAAGGGAGAGGAGAAATTGTTTTTTCAGAAACAGTTCCTTCTATGGAGCTTTTCTCATATCCATCTGGCAGAATCAAGGACTGGGTAATAAGTAATATCCTATATGATGCATTGAGTCGACCATAGCAATAATACTTAGAGCATATGTTATATCTTATAGATGTTAAGATCTTTGAACTTGTAATAAGAGCTGTTCTTTGAACAAGACATGTCTTTCTAAGTCATGTATTTTTAACTGACACAGTTTCTTTTGTACTATGTCTTTATGTGAACTTAAGTAAACTATTGCTTCATATTTTTATAATCTTAAGTCTCATAGCTTCATTTATATAAATAAATAATTTTTACAATACTTTGCTGAGCTGACTGGCTTATTAGTAAAGTGTAGACTGAGTTTCCACATGTTGGAAAAGAGCGCCATATATCCAGACCAGATCATGTCAGGCCTGGACCACTCAGCACAAATTCCTTTTGAGGAAACTGAGACACAACGCGACACACACACCGTGGGAATTTCCAATGTTGTGATAATCCTGAATCAACCTATGATGGTGGCCCATTTCCTTAAAGTTAGAATGCACCCCTGTGACCAAACCTAGGGTAAGCAAACTGCACTAACCCCTCTGCTCTAAGAGTGTGCCAATGTTGTCTCCAGCCTTCTTGATAAGGCTGTAGCACTGTATGTACCATTTCTATGTGATGGAAGTCAGAGGCATGGGGTGGAAATACACTTTTGAATAGAATACACATGCTGGGTTTAAAAGAAATCTCAATGAAATCTTAAATGGAAAGTGGGGCAATTGCACACTTTGTTTCAATGAGCAACATCAGATTGGATAGGAACCAAAGGGATTTTTTTGATGAAAATTGGAGATTGCTAAAAAGCAATGTACATTATGAAAGTATGCCCCTGAACTAAGGAAAGAAAAGCTTTTTGTTCTGTAATTGTGCTTTCCAACAATTTTGTTCATTTCTTCACACACTTTGAAAGGCACTCCCTGCATCATGAAGAAAAGTGCATCATCCTTAAAGATGGGGGAAAATAGGTTATGGAGGCAACTAACCAATAAAATAACAGTCCTAGCATGCTGAACATGAAACTTGACTCAATAACTAGAAAGCCCTATGCTGAATTCACTGTGTACTGGAGGAGGACTTTAGCTCCTTCTGCTTTACCTTCACTGGGATATTGCCATGATTCATCTCTATGCTTTTGCTAATTCTCATTTTGCAGGGTTTTTTGCAGGATGCTGTCCTATCAGTCTTACTCCAAGGGCATGTTTTGGGAGAGTTATTCTAGTGTGGTCACTCCTTCTGCCTCTGTTTAACAGGAGGAATGAGAAATGAAATAGCTCCTTTCCCCCTCCCTCTCTCAGAACGTTCAGGGAACTTCCAGTGGGGAAGAGACACTGGGTGTTTTTACACAGAGAGCACCCATGTCTGTACTCTGTCTCACACCCAGGTGGCTCATCCATCTAAAGGTGGGACGCCAGATTTGCAGATTTATTTATATTTATTTTATTTTTAAAAATTATACCCCACCCCTGGAGTACTGACAGTGGAGTGGGCTGCCCAAACTCACGACCGGCCACTGCAGCTTAACTCCCAGATCATGGTTGCCCTGGTCAACAGAGCTGCAGGCGGCAGCCTAGAACAGAGGCCAATCAGCTCTGCAGGTCTATGGTCTTGATGGGGTGGTGCCACATGGGTGGATTGTGGTCTGCAGCAGCTGCTGGATCCATATAAATCAATTGCAGGTGGGGCTGTATGCAGGGGAAGTGGGGCTGTGTAACCATCTAAAGACACCCCTGGATCTAAAGACACCTACTGTAAGGAGCACACACAGAGGCAGTAATAACTGGTTTGGATCTAACATTATTGTTTCTCACTTGAATGGGTTTATCTAATCCTCCTTTGAACCCATGAGGATGACGCCCCTTCATCTACAGATTCCCTCACAATCAAATTATTATTATTATTATTATTGTTATTATTATTATTCCTTTATCCCATGAGACTTTGTCTATGATTTACATGGATTTTCATTCCACCACTGATTTATAAGGTCTGTCATGACTTCACCAGAGTGTCTTATTAGCCAGCACATTTCAGGCCTTCACAGCTACATAGTACACTGGAATAAAATACCCCCCTCTTCTTCACCCTATCAAGTGAAGTAGAGGGACTACTATAGTCCATTGCCCACTTTCACAGACAACATGAGATGTTGAACTTTGGGACTAAAGATATAACTTAGGTTACAATTTAGCCTACTCTGTGTTGTGTGACTTATGAATAATGTGTGTTTTATTTTTCCACATACCTTGTCATGCATCTTGAAATATATATTCTTTCCATGTTATAGATCCCTTAACGGAGAACATTGCTTTGCAATTTAGATACAGAAGGAAAGAATTTTCCGCTTCTTTACACTCTCAGCAACAGGGTTGGTCTTAGACCGTACAGGGCCCTGGAAACCTATATTGGACTGGGGAAGGAATAGGGACTCCCTGGAAAGTGCATACACAGTACAGGATTCCCTGTGCTTATCCCCTGTCCAGAATGAGTGCCAAGGGCAGATTGGAAAATCAAAGTGGCCTGGGAATATATAGTCTTAGTGGCCCTGGGCACTGGAAATGGGCCAAGGGGTCATGGCTTGGGGTCGTGGCTTGGGGGCGGTCAGAGTGCACCAGATTTGGGGCCTATCAGATCTGAGTCCCCAGACTCAGAGTCTCAGCAGCCTGGCAGGGGTGAGTGGGAGGTTATGGGGGGCTGGTAGGAGGGAGACTGCCAGTGGTGGGGGTACTGGCCCTCATTTCAGTGCTCTGGCTCCCCAAGTCACTCCGTTTCAGTGCTCAGTGGCCCCCAACCAAAAATCACTCTGTCCCTTGCTATGCATCCTACAGTAAGGCTTCTTCATTCCTACACCAGCTGCACTAGTATTCCATGGGCCCTGTGTTTAGCTTAGCAAAGAGAAGACTAAGGGG
>QEPC01013636.1:28072-42148 GCA_003113815.1 Sphenodon punctatus
TGTTTATCTATTTACAACATTTAGTTACAACATTAAGATCACCTAAAGCTAGAACTGCAAAACCTATAACCCCACGCCTCCACCCCCACTCCAGCCCCTATCCCCACCTGCCAAACGTTTTACCAAAAAGAAAAGTTCTACATCACCTCCAGAAAATGCCCAGACTTAGACTTTGATGAATCTCCAGGGGGAAATGTGATGGCTACCAAAGTCTTGTCCACTTTAATTTTCTCAATGATCGATCTCTAGTGAAGATGAAATGGTTTTAGCAATGTAGGGTGTTTTCAAATGTGAGGATAGTCCACATTTCTATGCTTTGACCCATGTGGAACCATGGGCCACTGTCACTTTTGAAGCGTTACCAGATGATATTCCAGGCTGTTAGGTGGTGGTGGCACTTAGCCTGGGCTTTGACTCAGGGAAATCCCCAAGCCACAGCCTGGGCTACATGCCAACATGGCTGGGAAATGGCCACCAGACCCAGAGCAAAGCGGGCTTTCACGTCTGAAATCCAACTTTACTTACCACAATCTGGACTGGCATCGGGGTGGCCACCATGGCTGCCCATCAGCTGGCGACTGGTCTGCTTCACGTGCTTCAGGGGCAGGGCTGTGTGGATGCATGTCTTTGTGCCTCCCCCCACCAACCTCCTTTCCAGCTGGCTACTGTCATGTTTGGCAGTTGGGCCAGAACCCCTCCCACCACCGTGTGGGTAAGCCTGTGGCAGTAGCGGGAACCATCGCTTCTGTGTTCACACACAGGAAAATGTATGAGATAACAAGCAAAGTAGGCAAAGATGATGCGATAGCCCAAGATTAGCCTCGGATTCTGGTCTAGACAATGCGAAGTCTAATATTTAATATTAGACTAATATTTTCTCCACTGGACTGGAGGAATAATCATTTATTGACTTTAAATATTTAATTTAGAAACTGTAGTTTTAAGGAATGCTCAATCGGATCATCACACTATAATGTTTTCATTTTCTCTGACATCAGCAGGTCCATTAACTAGAAAGCTAATTATGCCAGTGCAAGGGTTGAATGCGTCAAACTGTGATCCTTGCTCTCTGTGTATTAGGTTGTCTCTGTAAGAGGTTTCCTGCCTTGCATTATTCAGTGCTGGTGAAATCACTGAGAGCTACCAAAACAAATACCTTAGAATAAAAAAATGTAGGACCTGATTCTGAAACGTTTGAGTTGTGTAGTCACCAGTGGAGTAAGAACAGTGTAAAGTGAGGGTAGTGGCATAAAGTGCACATGAGTCCATAGTATGATCCCCCAAACCTCCCAAATGAATTCCCCAAATCTTGGTGATTCCACACACTTTTCAATCTTCTGTCTTCAATTATGTTCCTCCATCATCACAGGCTTTGCAGGGCAACAAAACTAAGGACTGAGCTGTCTCCTTTGCACCCTAAACTCTAGGAAGGGATGGGTCTACTCGATCTACCCACTACACTCAATTTTACACCCAGGATAGTTGTTCCTGTGAGTAGTTGGTGTATTAGGACAGATGTCATGATGATTCCACAAGTAGTGTAGCAGCAATGGTGACATGGTCCTTCACCAACTCTGCCTTGCTTTTTAAGATGATTGACCTCTGAAAATTAATGTAATTAGAAACTATAATCTATCCTGAAGTGCACAATTACATTTATTTGCCATTTACTGAATTAGCGCCTGGCATCTAAAAAGCTTTATACGCACATTGTTAATAATCTGCACCCTGTTAATTATCTCAACACGTGTAATTACTGTTTTCTTAAATAACTAGTAGGCCATATGTAAATGATCTTAAAAGCATTAACATTTTATTGCAGGAGAGAAATAGAGCACACACCAGATTGCATGATGGATTGCACAGATTTCAATCACGTGCGTGCAGCTTAGATGTTGACATGGACTTGAAATATTAGCTGCTTAAAGCTGGCAGGCTCTAGTCCATCTGGTTGAAATATCAACTACATGCAGATACACTTGTAACATTTAACCCAGCAGAGGGTAAGGATTCCTATCTAACAGATATAAAAAAGAAATGTTTTACTTTGAAAGAAATTTTAAAAGTATCTAATACTTTAATAACCCAGCCTGTCTACATGACACTTAAGAATTATGACCACTGTTACATTGATGCCTTGTTAAACTGATGCAGTTAATACAGATTAAAGGGCAATGCTTTGGGTGTGGAGTGCTAGTGCTACTACTTATCACTAGCTTGAATCGCACTGAAGTGAATGTCATGTGCATCACCTAATGTCAATCCTAAATAGCTGAAGGGTCCTACTGTGCCTCTGTTTACTCTACTTTAAGGAGTATACACACAATGTTTTGAAAATTCAGATTAATTTCAGAGTAACTTTTGCTTTTCAGCTATTTCCAATTAATTCCAGTTAGTTTAGGAAGTAACAACTCTACTGGAAACAAGAATAAGTTTCAATGCTCTGCAAATGACACAAATTCAAGTAGCTACCCTAGGATGCTAAGGCTTTGTAAATGTCCTGAACAGAAATGATTACTGTGGATTGAAAGGAGTCCCTGTGATTCCCCTTAACTCTACTGACAGGAAAATCTAGGGAGTTTAGCTACTAAATTCAATGAGTTGACGACTGAACCCCGAGTCCACTTTTAGCAGCAAATTCTTATCGGTATGAATAAGGAGGTCTTACGCTAACGAGTTGTGTACAACAAATGACTTGCCCATGGATGGATAGGAAATACAAGCCCCTTTGTACTCCATTTTCTAGCATGGGAAGACTAAACACAGGGGACAAAATATAGAGCTAAAATGAATAACCGGCGTTATTTGGTACTGGACTGGATCCATGGTATCCAAAAGGTCAGAATACCGAACCTGGTATCGAGTCAGGTATCTAGTTAGTGTTCGGTGGATTATCCGGTTAACTGGATTACCAATTTGCCACAATACCATATACACCTGCTGGNCATATGCTGTGTAGGCATATAAAATTGGAACCTTTTACTACATTTTTCTGATGTTTGGCATAGATGATCCTGAGGTAGGCATAGATGAGATGCCCTTAACTATCTGTTGATGAGAGGGTGCAGGATATAAATTTTAATATAAATAAATAAGGTGTGAGATACAGCCCTGCCAATTTTCATGTATACAGGTTGGACTACAAAAATGTTATAGTCAGACATACATTTATAGGTTAATTGCATTACCACCAATACTTCTGAAAGTTGGCATAGATATTAAACATGAGGAGGGGTATAAATAGTCCAAGTTTCATCCACATTAGATGGGAGATAAATAAGTTACAGCCAGGAATATATATGCAGATTTTTGCAAAATAGCATAGTTAAACTGCTTATAAAATCTGACTCTTTATCCAATTGTTCTGGAATTTGGTACACATAATGCCTTCAATTGGAGGTACTAGCCTTCCATGTTTAATCTGAATATAATGAAGAGAAAAAAAGTTACAGCCACAAAAGTGTTTTCCATTGAAACCAATGGAAATTGAAAATGAAAACAAAAACCAAAATGAAATTTTGCTAGTTTTGAAAATGAAAACTACAGATTTTATATATAAAATATGTATAAAATATTTAAAAAAATAAAAAAGACTTGGGTCCCTAGTGCACACCTCTAATGTCTAGATTAGGGCTGTAACTTCAGAAATTGCCGAAGATTACGGTATTCAGATCTGGAAGTACAAAGTTCTAAAGACCAAGACTCATGTTTTGAAAACGTTGGGAATTTCAGAAACCGCTGAACACATGAGGGGTTGCTGGACAGTTGAACTTCTCCTGGAGATGAAATTTAGTGCCATATTTGGCAGGAGGGGGGTATGGGAGGGGACAGTTGGGTGATGTTAAGCCAGATGGCAAGTTTTCATTGACTGTCAGGGCAAAATAAAAGTGGCTGCAGCCATTTTGTATGTTCTCTTTGGTGAATTTGGCTGTGTGCTACAGTGTTGCTGGATCTGTAAGTAATCAGCCAGAGGGGAGGGGAAGGAGTGCCTGTCTCCTGANTAGTAACAGTAACTTTTTGTTATGCAGTGATACAGTAATGTGGTAACAGTAACTCAATAACCTGATTAATATTTGTGTTATTATCTAGTAATCTGGTCCAACAGTTAACCTCCATGGTACCTGGTTTGTTAGTGAAGAACCACCAAACTAGCCAGAATACAATTTATTAATGACAGATAATTATTTACTATTAGTTTTGGCTCTATCAAAAATGAATTTCACTATAAAAATCAAAGAGAGCAGAGCTGAGAAAACTCTGGCAACTCATCAACCTGTCCTGTTAGCATCTATAGCTGAGTATTCTCTCAAGATTTGATATCTCCTTCTAACAGGCTCAACCTTCCATTAAAGAAAAGAAAGCCACTGTGCTTGATTATCCTTGGGCAAGATGAGGGTAATTTGACCCCAGTGGAAGTAGTGCCAGAGAAGGGGATTAAATTCAACTTACCCCAAGGACTTCCAGGTAGGAAAAGTCAGAAAAATCCCTTTTGTGTCCCTTGCATACCTTTACTGAAACCTTTCCTTGTTGGCCCTGCTTCATCTCAAATTAGTATTAGTATTAGTATTAGTATTAGTATTAGTATTAGTATTAGTATTAGTATTATTTATTAGTATTAGTATTATTATATCAAAACCATTCAGTTTAAGAGAGGTGTTGAGGCTCTTACAAATTCAGTCATTCTCCAAAAAGCATGGGAATTATAAGTTAAGGCTCCCCGCTTAAGTTGCACATCATGCAAATGCTAAAGACACTGGATGCATTTAGATATACACCTACTTTTCTCCTTCTCTGCCTCACTCCTGGGTTACTTGTCCATGTAGAGGTGAGGCCAGTCCGGGCCACCCTGGGGTGAGACGGNGTATGTTCTCTTTGGTGAATTTGGCTGTGTGCTACAGTGTTGCTGGATCTGTAAGTAATCAGCCAGAGGGGAGGGGAAGGAGTGCCTGTCTCCTGGCGTGGTTTGACCTGTCCTGTTCATAAGACCAATGATGGGGGATGGGAGTTACCTTTACCTTCACCATGCCGTGCCGTTTTTTAAAAACAAAAACAAAAAAAACCAATTGGGTGCCATATTGTGTCTAGTTCTGCCTGCTGCTTGGTTGACACTTGGCACAATGAGGCCAGTGGGATCTCTCCTCCTGGCTCCACATCCCCTTGCCTGGTCTGTTCAAGTTACCAGTGCCACAGTACCAATTTGTGTGTGTGTGTGTGTGTGTGTGTGTGTGTGTGTGTGTGTGAGAGAGAGAGAATATGTCTGGTTTCTTAATTGTGTGACAGCTGGGGCTTGGGCCTGCTGGCTTTTGGTGGGATTTATTTCTCCATGCAGTTGCAGACTGTGTATGTTGTCTAGACTGTGTGTGTTGTCTAGGCTGTGTTATGGCACAATATAGTCTAACTGTAAAGTGTAACTTCTAGTGTTTTGACAACTATTTGGCACCATGAGGCCAGACTGGGATCGCTCTTCCTTGCCCAGCTTCCCTTTGCTTCGTCTGTTCAAGTTACCAGTGCCACAGTACCAATGTCATGGCAGAAAGGTGCCCTGGGAGTGTGAATGTCTGGTTTCTTAATTTTGTGACCGCTGGGACTTGGGCTTGCTGATTTTTGGTGGGTTTTATTTGCAGACTGTTTTGCAGGCTTGTTGTATTCTTCTTGAGCGAATGTTCCTTGCTAGCCTGCATTTTTGTGCACTGCTTGGTTGGCATAATGATTAAAGTGGATGCACTCACTACTGATGGTGGGCCACGCTTTGTGTGGGTACACTACTGTTGGAGTTTTTTTTATTTCTGCACACAGTTGCACTTTTGTGGGGTTCTTTTGGAGTGATTGTCCCACACTTGCTATCCTGATTTTCTGGGTAGCGCTTTGGCTGTGGATTCAAGAACTTTGCAACAACCTTCTGAAGTTTTCCAAAGTTTTCTGAGGTCTGGAATTCTGAGTCCGGCGTCGAAGAACTGTCGAGTACTCGGGGCGATTACTCGGAGCCTTGGTATTTGGCCCCGTGTACTCTGAAGTACTCCCCAGTACAGCCCAAATCTAGATGTCTTGTAGAGAGAACTATTTATATACTCCCGTACTTTGTATTTGCATGTGTGCAGTTCTGAACAGCCTACTACTCTCAGCAGTACCAAAATAGGTTTATATCAGTGTGTCTCATCCCTTCCTATTACACTCCTTTTCCTTGTGTTTGATCATTGTTCATTGTCTTTGTTGTGTCCTTGTCTATGGTTGGTGAAATAGTTCATTGTCTAACAGTATTGTACTGTACTACAGTACATCATAATGTGTGTGCATAACACTACATGCAATGTACATACCTTGATGATGATTAGGAAAGTGGAAAGGGGAGTTGTGTCCACCCATGGGACAAAAGCAAAGGAAGGGATTCCCTCAGATGGGGGAAGAGAGTGTGGGCGAGGAAGTGGTGTTGGCCCCCTTGGCATCGCCCACCCCAAGATTAAGCACATGACATTTTTCACAAACCAGCAACAGCAGTGCATGCTGTTATCTGGAGAGTAGGCTGAGTGATAGTCTTGTACCTGTGGATCGGACTCATCCCCAGCCTGGCACTAGCAGCATAGGGTGCAGCACACCCTTTTGAAATCTGCAGCAGCAGGCAGGCAGGCTTAGCAGCAGTGATGTGGATGATGTTAATGAATCTGTTAATGAATTTGTTGTGGGTGCTTCTGGCAGGAGAGGGCCCACATCACCTGTTGCCGAGGTCTCCAACCCTTAAGTGCAGCAACATGGCAGCAGGTGGCATTCTCTAGGGTGAGGAGGGCTTGAGGCTGGAGCAGGAGTTTAAAAGATCTCCCTTTTAGGGCAGGCTATTATCTGTGGAGGTCAACTAGGTACAGAGACTAGCATTCTGCTCCCCTCCCTGCTTTCTTTCCTCCAGGCTTTAACAAACAGCTTTGGTGAGGACACAAGGTTTTGTTATTTTTAGACTATACATTTAGGTGCGCACGGCGCACACGCAGCATAAAATCACACTGCATGTAAAAATCCCACATGATCTTTTAAAGAATTACGGCTTTAAAAGAACATACGACCGATTTTAACATGTGAAATGTTGCATCAAAATCCTGCAAGTCTGATTTTTACACTCAACATGTTTTATGCCGTGGTTGTGCAGCACATGTCTAAAAACAACCTCTGGCTCCATACATACAAACTTTGCCTTGGTCTTTTAGCACCAGTCCTCTTCCTCTGCAGGTTGTTGAGGGCAACACTGAAACTGGGGACAGTAAGTTCCTCCCTGCCCCAGTACTATGTGCTTGATATCTGTCTTCACAATGATCCCAATTTATCCTTCATTTATAGCTCTTTTCTCAGGCAGCAGCTCAAGTACATTTGATCACTGCACAAGTGATTAAGGGCAGGGGAATATTTGCCCTCTTATGTCATGCAATGAGCCAGTATACAGTATTGTGTGTGTGTGAGAATTGATGGTAATACTGGATATTAACAAATGAGACATTAGCCCACACCAGGTGGGTGTCCAGTGCCTGCCCATTTATTTGATTCTCCCCCAGCAGCCACATGGTGTCTACCCCCTAGACCTGCAGCCTCCACTCATGGTGGGGTCTTGAAGAATGTGGATCATGCCATGAGTGCCAATGTAGGTTAATGTGTGCCTAAGTGTCCGCATCCAGTCAATTAGGTTGCGTGCAGCACGTCTGCGCATATGGGTCTGTCAGCAGTACCATAAAGTCATGGGCTGAAATCCTAGAGTGTCTGAGGAATGACCACTGCCTGCCCCTCTCTCCACTCTCGCTCTCACTAGTGCCACAAGTAGGGGCTGCCCACACCCACATGAAATACACATGGGTGTGTGTGTGAGCTTATTTATTAGGTTAGACACACTAAATGTGAGTGGGTGCTGCGGAGACTGAACCCTGACTGCAGCAGGATATTGTTTCATTACACCCCGTGCTGCTTAGTGCAGAAGCTGGGGAACCTGATTCTATCTCAGAGGCATCCCCCCCCCCAATTTAAAAGGCAGTGCTCCCCCACCCCCGTGCTGAAATTAGGGGCCTGCCTCCCTACCCACCTGCTGCCCTTTACCCACTCGCTCGCCCCGGCTGGTCCATGTCCAGGACTGACTTGGCTCTGGTACCATCTTGGAGGCTTGGGAGCATGCTGGGAAATGTAATCCCAAGCATGCACCAACACTGCACATGCTCTAAGCGCTAAAGTGGGTGCTGGGCAGCATGGCTCAGTGATGCTCATCACCCCTTCTGCCCTGTTTCCTGCACAGGCAGCCTGCCCGCCCACTCATGAGGAGGACAGACACCCTACGCTCTCCTTGGACTCAGAGCCCCATGACACCTCTGTCCCGGGGTCCAGACGAAACCAGGTGTGGGGAAAGGGTGGCTTCTACCCCATGAGCTTGTCAAGTGTTTAACACCTGATGTAAGTGAGCAAAAATTGATTATTTGTTCATATCCTTAAATGGTTGTACTTTTCTTAAACTTCCTCAAGCTGTAAGTGTCTCGCTCAGAGACTCCAGAGATGGGGGCCTCTTTGGGAGTAAAGGGAGATCAGAGAGAGACTGATCCCTGAAGAGCGTGGCTTGAAATAGTCTGAGTGTCCTGTATTTCTACCTTGGGATATTTACACAGATTCCAAGTGTTATCTGTCACAAGCATGAAGCGTGGTAGTTGGAATAGACTGACTTCTGCACAAAAAGAGTTGAGAAGGGGAGTGTCTTTTGGAGCTGATGCTAGAAACTTTGCTAGACTAGATGCAGCCTGCAAAACTAGCCTGCTAAGAGAACCCCCTTTATTGAGCACGGCTGGTTTTTCAGCATAATACGGTGCTTCCAGGCTAATGGTCTGAGACTCACAGGGCTTAGCTTTGTAAAACTGCCAGATCTGCTTCAGGCAGCACCTGTTAATTGGTAATGGACTTGTGCTGTAGCAGAGCTATGTGCCTTCTGCTGAGAATGCAACCTGATTGCATTGGTATGGCAGGTCAGATTAAATGGAAGCTTGTCTGCTGGTTCAGGAAATGGCACTCCATCTCTGGGGGATAACTGGATTTCACATTCTCTTTGCCAGAGAGGAGGCAGTATATGGGCTTATACACATGGAGCATGTGCAGTTGGTGTAGCTACTGAATGAGTAAAACCTAAATTTCGTTAGAAGGAATGGAGCATAATGTTAAAGCTGTACCTTGGACCCCACTGTCCTAAAGTAGATGACTGCAATAGTCAGCCCTTGGAGCCCATCAGGATGCTGCTGCTTAGTCCTGGTGACAGTGTGGGTAAGTATTTCTGGAATCACGTGACCTAGTCTCTTCCTCTCCCCCATTTGAATAATCACATTCTTTTTTAATGATATGCCTAAAGGCAAAGAATGTGAACCTTCTTGAGTTTAAAGTGTGATTCCATGTTGAGGCGATTTCTGTGTATGTTAGTGTAACCACAAACGTAGTCTATAAAACTCACACTATACACAGTAGGTATGTTTCAAAGGTGCATTCCAACCAGATAGCTTCCTATGCAGGGCTTTGATTTTGTACTGTTTCCTAGTAGAGTGTTAACATATAGTAGTGTTTGGTGGTGCTGCTGCATTGAAGCTGCCTGCCTTGGTGCCACCACTTTGCCAGCCAGTGAGTCTCACCCCGATCCCCTCCTCCATCCAATAGTGCATGTGCCCACTGTCTCCATGTCAGAGAGAGTGGGCGCATGCGCAAATAGGCTTATGCTATTGCACAAATGCAAGATCTCCCACCAGCCGGCTGCTTCAAAATCATGGCAGGTGCAACATGACTGAGACCTACCTGCTGCTGCTACCCTGTAGGTTTCTAAAAAAGAAAATGAATTTTTGAGCACTTCTACATTTCTTAATACTGCTCTCAGAACTAAGTCTCAATGAGCGGAAAAAAAGTTGCATAGGGGAGAAAATGACATTCTGCCTCCAAAATTCATACATCTGTAGATTTCTTGTTTTTCATTTGATTTGCCTGACATTTGATTCTTCACCTTACTGGAGGAACCATCCTTACCAAAGTTTATACTGATAAATCATCCCTATTATAGAGCCATGGGATTTGCTCTATAGTTAAGGCCAGGTTGCATCCTCTGTTTTAAAATGTGAACATTCTATAGCTTATAAAATTGACACCATTTATCCTATCTGTTTGAGATTTGTCAGAGAGGCTCACCTTTCGGACAAATCTCAAACAGATAGGGGGTACAATCTTCCCACATATCATGCAAATCAGATGGAAAAACAAAAAAGTTACAGCCATTTAAAAAATATTTTTTCTGCCTGCTTCAGTGTATTTTAGTATTCGCTTCAAAGTGTACTTTAAGAATTTGTTTGTGAGGTATAGTGGTGTTAGGAAATTCAAGGGTACTTTCTGGTGTGTCCATTTTATTTTATTTTTAAAAATACATCTGGTAGTTTTAAAATTTCCATCTTAGTCAGTGGAATAAATAACATCTCATATGTGACGTCTGAATGTTTTGAATGGCTTTTAAAGTTATTTAGAAGTTGGGGGTCTCAGTGTAGAGAGGTTTTAGAAAATTGTATGCATTGTACTTCGACCTTCCATTTACAGTTTTAAAATCTGTGGTGTATTTTTGATTTTATAAGGGTTTGATGTCTCCATGTTATCCAGTGGGCAGGAGGAGAAACTATTCTTCCTATCCACTTCATCTTAATTACATATTCTACTGTTTGTGTCTGAGATCAATCCAGGAGTCTAGTGATGAGCTTGCTCGGCTGCTGCTCCTACTGGTTCCAGGGGGCAGGTGGACAAGCAGGAGTGTTCTGCAGCTCTACTTCACCCTGTACCTGTTAAAGAGCTGGTGGAGCATTCTGTGCCTTGCTGGGTTATCCATTGCGGCTCTGGATCTCCCCATCTGGTGTCTATAGCACAGCCACCCCCACAGTGTGCATTTCATTCAGCACCTTGTGCTGCATCTTCCAGTATTGACTGCAAAAACAAACCCACGCCCAGGTGATTTGAACGTGCAGCTTGGCATCATTCATTCACTTCAACTGGGTTACCAAGTTGGATTTCCATCTCTTTACTTTCATCTTCCTGCTCAGAGGGATCATGGGGAGGGAATGTTGAGTTTATGGGTGTGCAGAAGGTACCCCATTCATTTTCATTTGCAAAAACCTCTTTTTCAGGGGGGTTTGTAAACAGCCTGATTGTTTTGTAAACAACTGGGCTATTTACAACCCCCCCCCGAAAACAAAGGGGTTTTTGCAAATGAAAATGAATGGGGTTCCTTCTGCATAAATCTCTTTGCATGTGTAAAATGGTGCAGAAAACAAAACTGGATTAAAGCAAATGAAATCATTTGCTTATTTGTCCATTTTTGTACCTGTGGTTACTAAAACAAATAGGTCTCCATTCATTTTAGTAACTAAAAAACCAAAACATGAATAGCACACCACAGCTGGGGTTTTCTCCAGCACTAAATGGTGTGAGTTAGGGAAATGTGACTGGCTGGCCCTTTAAGAGAATCCAAATGTGGGTTCCCTTCTCCCTAGGTAGATAGATACTATAGTTACAAGAGGTGGGAGGGGGTCCAGGACACTGCTTCCACTCTAACATCAAGGTTCTAGACCTGCCCCTGAAGAATGTTGAAGGAGAGAGGTGTTATTTCTGTATAAAGTGTAAGCAAGCCCCTTAACTTCCCAAAATGAATGAAAAAAGAGAGAGAAACCTTTATCGAAGAACCTATTTAGGAGTATGAAAACCTATTTTCAGCTTCTTTTAGAAAGGTGTGATAGGCAGTCAATAACTATTGCTGCATCATTGCTGTTTAAGGCACAAATGTGGACTTGCATCCTGCTCTCAGTGTCAGGGGCTGATGTTCTGAAAGTAGATAGACAAGGGACAGTAGCAGGCTGGGAAATAGTTAAAATTAAGTGTGTTTGTGTGTAAAAACCTCTGTTCCACTTAACCTCTATTCCATTTAAGACCAAGCAGCATATTTCCTTTATTTTTTAACCTTGCAAAACTGTCAGCTCCTGAGAGTTAACTGTCAGTCTTGTGATTTTTTAGTCTTTAAAATCCTGAAACTATGATGCTGGTGATAAAAATTGAGACTTTCAGCTTTCATTTGTAAAAAGTACATTTTCCAGTTCTCTTATTGATTTTGTTTTTCAAAAACATGTATAAAGGATCAGAAGCAGCACATGTTGTATTATATATCTATTTTTAAAATCTAATTATGTTTAATGCACTCATGATTTCTTAATTGTAGGGTTGGCAACTCTGACTGATCAGTCACATGTCCAATGGACAAGACCCAATAACATTTTTTTTCTTTAAATGACTTCAGGACTGGGACCTACTTGAATAAAGTGTACAAAGTTAAAAATGTATATGGATGCCATACTTTAATTTGGATTTCCTATGGGCTGCCCATGCTAGGAGGTTCCGCTCTTCAAATGCAAACAGTTCAGTTCTTCAAATAGAAGTACTAGAAAGTTGCTAACATTAATTGTTCTCTGCATAAAAGACTATTCAAATTGGTGTATTTTTCTAACTGTGGCATTTCTGGGAATTAACTCCATGTTTGATCTTTGTAGTATTTAACTTCAGGTAAGAGATTAACTGAGCTGAAAATGATGATGGCCTACTGAATCTTCTGAGCTGTGTTCATATTTTACATGAATGTCAAATTAAGTGGCATTTGAATGGTTTCTTGATGGTGTTTTTAATGATAACTTCATTGGCTGGTCTGAATTCATTAGCTAGTGTCTGGTTTAAGCTTCTGTATAAATGCAAGGCTTTGAAAAATTAGATTCTTTAAAAATTTCCTAGTACTTTTTTCTGTGCGGTGAACTCAGTCAATGGCTACAAAAATGCTTGTTTACAATCTTGTTATGAACTCCATGCACAAGTTCAAAATGTAAGGTAAACTCAGGGCACACACGTCCACTATTAAAGTCAATGTCAAAACTCCCATCATTCATTTTAATAGTGGAGAATTGTCTGGACTGTGCTTTAATCCATACCAGATGCTCTTGAAGTGAGAGTATGTGTGTATTCATGAGAGAAATAGAGTGTGTGTGTGTGTGTGTGTGTGCGCGCGTGTTAAATGATAGGGATGTGCGAACGCAGTTCAGATGTTTGGAGTTCAGACTGAACTCGGTCTGTTCGGACGTCCAAACTGAACATCTGAACTGAACTCGAAAATGGCCAAACAGTTTGGTCATGTTCAAGTGAGTTTGGATGACTTAGGGGGTGGAAAAAACATGACTTTGGGTGGGAAAAACGTGACTGGAAGGGGAAAACAGCTAAGGAGCAGATTTCCTGGCACCAGGGGTGGAGATCAGGGGTTGTTTCAGGGCCAAATGATACCGATACAGAAAAAAATATTCAAATTCGGTATCGGTATCGATAGCGCTAATTTCAACTGTTCAGCCAAGTTCAGCCAAACTGAACTCCTCCGAACCAAACAACTGAATCCAAACTCGGGTTTTGAAATAAACATCCAAACTGCATTCTGTTCATACATCCCTATTAAATGAGCAAGGCTTGGGGGGGGCAGGTTTGTGACTGCTGAGTCACACCACTGCATAGCAGCTGCTCAGGTGGAGTGCACTTCCCCTGCCATGGACCATGGGAGAGGGGGAAGCATGCCGGGCTGGCCTTTGAAATTGATATGTCCCAGCCATGAGCACTGGAAACCGGGCTTCCCAGTACTCATGGCCAGTTCCTGACTGTGACTTGCTAAGGCCGTGGCCCCCACCCACAGTCCTTATGAACAGGGAACTAGACTGCTGGTGTGGGTCACCACCCCTGTTCATACGGGCAGGGGATGCGTGGGCACCTGTTGCCATACATGCTTTTGGCTTGCCCTGAATGGGGCTCTCTGAGTTTTTCAGCAGTGTCCTATGAGTGACCATGAGCGGGTGCTCCATGGCTCATGGCATTGCGCATCCCCCTGCTCCACCTTGAGAGAGGAAGTCAGATGAGTGATTATTGGGTGGCCATGCATGGTAGCATCTCATTTTAAAACACCCCAGGAGTGTATGCCCCACCTATGAGGGCAAGGGGTTGTGTATGAGGTTGTAAGGGAACAGGGGGACTGGATAGTGG
>QEPC01013636.1:58158-86469 GCA_003113815.1 Sphenodon punctatus
AATGTTAAGGAGGGCGAATCGGCAGGATTTGGAAACAGAGTCAATGTAAGGTTTAAAAGAGAGGTGCGTGTCAAAGATGAAGTCCAAGCTACGGACTTGGAGAACAGGATGGATGGTGACTCCATTGATGCAGATGGGCAGGTTAGAGGAAGAGGAAGAGGAGGGAGGAAAAATGAGGAGTTCGGTCTTGGCCATGTTGAGCTTGAGTTAACGTCGGGACATCCAGGCGGAGATATCAGAGAGGCAGTTGATGAGGCATGAGCGGACAGAAGAGGAGAGAGAGGAGGTAGAAAGATAGAGTTGGGTGTCATCAGCGTAGAGATGATATTGGAATCCGTGGGAAGCAATAATTTTGCCAAGGGGCAGGGTGTAAATAGAGAAGAGGAGAGGGTCAAGGACAGATCCTTGGGGGACCCCAACCAAAAGGGTAAGGGAGGAGGAGGTCAACCCAGGGAGCGAAACTTTAAAGGAGCAGTCAGAGAGGTAGTATCCCACCCCTCCTGCCCTTTATATCCCTTAAATTTATGGGATATAAATTTAAAATTTATATCCCATCCCACCCCTTCGCAGCCCGGGACGAAGAACAACATTCAATAAAAACAATACAAACATTTTTAAACAATTTAAAAATACAATATGTGGGGAAACCCACCCCCACCCCTCACCAAAAGACTGATTTAGGTTTCGTTTCAGTCTTGTACCCCATCCTGTGTTGTTTGTTGTGAGGTGAGCTGTCTGTGTGTCCCCCACACACCCCGAATCCCTAGGTAGGTAGGTAGGTAGGTAGGTACGTGTAGGAGTTAGCTTAGTGATAGAGATAGAGATAGTGTGTAGTGAATCAGTTTTAATATTTTATACTGTGTTTGTAGGACTAGGCCTTAGTAGATATTATATAATATTCCATTCAGTTCGATAGGTTTTATAATAGTTAATAGCAGTTAGAATTAGTGTAGATATATATAATATTATATTCCAAATTTGAATGAATAAATAAAAAAAATATGAAATCTTCCTCTGCATTATTTGGGTGGGAGAATTGGAGAAGGGAAGCAGGAGAGACTGGTCTGCTACGCGTAAGGCAGGCAATGGGGCATGTGGCAGAGGTGGCAGGGGCCATGCCAGTGGAGTGGCAGCAGGCATCAGCAGCAGCCCGAGCCCATCGCCCCGACCCAAACTGCACAGGCCTGATTTTGGGAGACAGGATTCAGAGGCTCCCAGAAGTGGCACTAGGGGTGTGGTTTGGCGTCACCTCCTGCTAGCATCTTCCAGTGCCAGGCAAGGCACTGGAAGGCCTGCAGTCCAGGAGTTTGTGACTGTCTCTGCTGCAGCTACAGGCGCAGGTACTTCAGGGTCGGATGTCCATCATGGGCCACCAATGTCCCCCCCCCCATTATTCATGTGATCCACAGCAGTCCAGGACTGGTGGATCCCACCCCGGCTGCTAGAGGCAGTGCCCGATCCCCGGGCAATGGCAGCAAGGAGAGGAGCAGCAGTAGCACAGCAGCGGTCAGTTGAGGCCCAGAAGCATCAGTGTACCATGGATGAGCTGGGGTAGGGGCAGCTTCCAAATCCATTGGCAGCTGCAGGACATGGAGGGCAGCGTGGCTTTCAACTGAAAGCCATGTGCATGTTGGGGGAAATGATTGTGCTCATTGGGTAGTCCTTCTCGGTGGTTGGGGACATGGGGTTTAGGCACCTGATTGGCTTCCTGGCCCCCCCCAGTTTAAGCTGCCCTCACACACCACCCTGAGTCAGGCTGCCACCGATGCCTGGAAGCCTTCAATGCCCGGCCAAGTAGGGGTGCCAGCCACCAAGCCCTGACTGGGCCTCTGCTGCTGTTCCACTGACCGCCGATGCCTGGCAGCCTGCAACACCTGGCCAGGTAGGAGTGCCAGCCACCAGGTCCTGGCCAGGCCTCTGCTGCTGCTCTGCTGATGCTTGGCAGCCTGCAACACCTGGCCGAGTAGAGGTGCCAGCCACCTAGCCCTGGATGGACCTCTGCCACTGCTCCGTCAATGCCTGGCAATCTACAATGCCCGGGCAAGGATGGGTGCCAGCCACAGTTACTTTGCCCTGGCAATCCAATGTCCGCTGCTACTGCCATTGCTGTGCCATGGGTACTGTGGCCCAGAAATCTAATTTCTGCTGCTACTGAGGCTGCCACTGTTGTGCCATGGGTACTGTGCCCCTGCAATTGAATGTCCGCTGCTCCTGTTTCTGCAGATGCCACCTCTGCTGTGCCACAAGCTCTGTGCCCTGGCAATCCAATGTCTGCTGCTTCAGATGGTAATGAATGTCAGCCATTTGCTCCTTGCGATTGTAGATGGGCATAGCTCATATGAGTGTGCCAATCGACAGGGACTGGGTGTCCACGAGATTCACCACCGGGCAAGGGTTGCCCAATTTGCAGTAGAGCTTCTTGAGATTGGTCAAGTATGATGCCAGCCTGCAATGCCCGGCCAAGTAGGGGACAAGCACTGAGCCTGCCTACCAGGGCAACCCGGGGTGCCAATCCCCAAGCTTTCCTGGTCTCTGTTGCTGTGTCTCTGATGGCCTGTTATGCCCCCATGGGCACCCCTGGAGTGCCCCACCTGGAGAGGCGGACGGAATTTCTGAATGTTCTGAAGGTCCGAACTCAGCGGGACTGAACCCATGAACCTGAACTAAGTTTTCAGGCCAAACGGTCAAACATCCGAACCCCGCACTGTTTGCAAATCCCTCCAGCCTTCCCAACAAGAAGATTCTTCCTGACAGGATATATACTTCAGTATTTCAACCTCAGGCTGTCAATTAATCATTAATATACTCAAACATCCTGATAATTTTAGCTATGTGGTATTCTCTTTCTACACCTTAAAAATCTGAGGTTCAGAATTCTACTTATCCAGGCCAAGAAGCAATACATTCCTACAGATCTGAGCATGAGGCAAACAAATTAATTCAACTTATCCAGAAATCAAGTTATGCAAGTTATACTTACTTGGATTCCACTGTTTTATTGTTCAAATCTACTTATTGGACTGGTTTGAGGGACATCAAAACTGTTTGCATCCATGCACAATGTGAAAACAGTATTGCTCAACATAACAATGTGGAAATGAATTGGTTCTGGGTAGAAATGGGTTGTTACAATCTCATGAAACAGAAGTGTAAAAACAACAACAGTATTGCACAATACTGAAAAAATGAAGTACTGTATTGTAGGGAACAGGAAAGTTTTTTTTAAAAAACAGGATAACTGGATAGCAGAAGTCAGAAAACTGGACTTCTGTTTTATAGCTACAGTAAGTAAAGTGCAATTATCATAATGTTTTCTTCTTGGAAATACAACATTCTTTCATAACAGCCACTTGGCTATAAATCCACAATAATTATCCAGGCATCATTTATAGCATCAGGTATAAAAATCTTCAGATACTTTGGGAAGGCTGTGTCCCTCTAGTCTGTCTTAAATGTAGAATGCCAAATTATTTATAATGAAAAAGGAAACATGCAATTACCCATGACCATGTCTGTGGTGCTAAGATGATTCATATTAGGGATGGGCGAACGCGGTTCGGATGTTCGGAGTTCGGAACGAACTCAGTCTGTTTGGACGTCCGAACCGAACTCTCAATGATTGAACAGTTCGGTTGTGTTTGGATGAGTTCGGGGGCAGGAAAAATGACTTTTCAGGGGGGGAAAAGTAAGTTTCGGTTTCAGTTAAGTTTCGGTTTCAATAGTGCTATTTTTGACTGTTCGGCCAAGTTCGGCCATCCCGAGCTTGGCTGAACCGAACTATCGAACCCGAACTCGGGTTTTGAAATGAACAACAGAACATCTGAACATCCGAACCGCATTCTGTTCGCCCATCCCTAACTCGTATAATGGACAAAAACAAAAAACCCCACATTTCTCTGCTTTGATAATATTGGCATCAAATTAAAAGCTAATATATACATTGGACACGTGTTATAATGTTGTATTTGGGAGCCATGATCATTTTGTAGCAAGGTCTATAATGAAACTATAATGAAAAATGCAATATCTCCTGTTTTTGTATTAGCTGGGTCGCGCACTGGATTGTGCATAAAAAAAAATGTTTGTTAAGAAAAATAATGATTTTGAAGTCATGGTTCTGTGACCATGTAAAAAGTGATATGCTATAATGATCTATAAAGAGGTTCTATTGGATTTTTAAAAGTTGTTCAGTAAAATACTACAAAAGAAAAGATGCTAATTTTAATGGTCACAGATTTTGGTTGAGTACTAAAGCAACCAGAGGTATCAGAGCTGGCCTTTGAATTTGTGGGGCTGAGGGTGAAGATAAAAAAATGGGAGGGGGCCACTAGGGCCTCCCCATACTCCTCCTTGGGGAATACTCCATGGTCCCCCTAAAAGTGGTTGTGTCTGGGAGGGAATGGGGCTCCCACACTCTGACCTGGTGAAAATGCAAGCAACTGTATGAGTCAGGTCCACAGTCCTTGCCTGGCTCCCACTTGGCTGGGGCAGAGCAGGCAAGGTAGGAATGTGTGTTCCCGACCTGGCTCCTACTGGCATCTGGGGGTTGCCATGGTGGTGAGCCATGGCTGTCTGAAATAGGCAGCCATGGCTTTCTGTCATGGCTGGAGTACAGGGCGATGGTGGCTGCATGGGGGTGTGTGCCATGTCGTTCCCCATCCCCTCCTTGCCTGGGCACGGATTGTGCCTACCTGGGTGGGGAAAGCCCTCCCTCACCTAGCTAGGATAGATGTCCTTTTTGGACATCAGTTAACACCCTTAAGGTTAAACTTTTAGGAATGCCACAGCATGCAGTTAATTACACACAAAGTCTTAATCTAAATATCAGGAAGGGTTTTCTAACCACGAGAGCAGTTAAACAGTGGAACAGATTACCAAGTGAGATTGTGGAATCCCCATCACTGGAAATCTTTAAAGATAGGTTAGACAGACACCTTTCAGAGACAACCAAGGTAAAATGGTTGCTGTTTAAAAGCAGGGGGTGGGACTATGTCTTTAAACATCATTCTAGCCCTAAAATTCTATGAGTTTATGTAATAAAAGATTATCAGTTACATTTTCAAAAGTGCCAAAGAGGTAGATTTTCAATGTCACAAGATAGTCTAATAATAGAAGTCAAATACCTAGGTGATATTTCTGCCTTTGAAAATCTTTCTCTAAGTGACTTAGAAAGCTAAATACCATTTTTTTTAAAAAACATGATGTATCCTACATGTCAATGGGGCCAAGGCTGGTAAATCAGTTGTTGTTTGCTTTTGAAAATATTCCTGTAGCAGGGCAGGATAGAAGGGAGCCTGGTCCTTTAAAGAAAGTTAGCACCAGCCAAAGTTAACACCATCAGAGCAAACATTGGTGCTGTGGTGGCAAATGACAGCACCTTGATGGGCCATAGCTGTGCTAGCCCTCATAGGTGGGCTTACAGAAGAACTAATGAAGCTGAGCTGGTGTGGCCAGCCCAGAGCTCAGGAAATTGATCTGAGAGCTCAGGAGAGAGAGAGAGAGAGAGACATCTGGGAAACAGGAGCTTGGAAGGAAGAGGTTCTGCTTCAGGAACTAGGCAGCCCAGGAGTGAGGGCCAGAGAGAATGAAGGCAGGAGCCAAGGGGGCTAAGCCTGTCGAAGGGAGGACTGCTGACAAGTGGCTTAGGGGACTCTGGAGAATATAGGAATAGGGTGCCTGGCTGCACGGGGTGTGTCAAGTCAGAAGGAAGACCCCTGTACAGTGGTGGGACTGTGGACTCTCAAGCTCCAGGGTCAGGAATACAGGTCCCTGATGTGACCCAAGTTCAGGGTGGGGACTCCAGGAGGGACGGTTTAGCTGGCCATGTGGTGAACCAGGGAGTGTAGGGCCCAGACTGGGAGGATCCTGTGGATTACTAATCCAGGTGCCTGTATATTGGAGAGCTGCGGGATCTCAAGGCTCCAGTGTCGGTACTACAGGTCCCTAATATGATCGATGGCAGGGGGAGTACTCAGGAATTCATTCCTAGTTGGCCATTTGGGTGAACTGGTGAGTGTAAGTCCTGGACTAGGAGGGTCCTGGGGGCTAGCACCAGACGCATACAGAAGACCAGGAACCCCAAGACAGACAAACCGGACTCCTTTTTCAGAAGGGAAACTCTAGGCAAGGTTAGAGCAGGCTCAGACAGAGGCCTGTGGCAACGTAACAACAAGAGCTAGCTGTTCTAATCTTGGGAGGAGCGTACAGAAGCCTGGAAAGAACTAGAAGAACTGATCAGCCCCAGAAGAGGGCAATAGAACTGGAGGACTGGGCCCCTCAGGTGGCGGCCTGAGTGGGTATGGGTGGAGGCCTGAGTGGGCATGGGACTATCTGTCAGCTGGATGCTATTTACCCAGTGACAGGGACATCCCCAAACAAAGGAGGAGACAAGCAAGCGCTGAGAGTGAACATCTCTGGAACACCCCGCTGCTCCTGGTACTCCAACTGGTGGAGAATGTGGGCACAGCTAACATCTGCTGCCATGCAATCTAAAGGAAGGGGGGGCGCCTGCAGCAGGTAGAGTGGGAGTTCTGCACTGAGAAGGAGAATTACATCCTCCGTAGCTCCCGGAGAAGATCAAGCTGGGGTTGAAGAAGTGAAAGTGGCACAGCTGTTTGACAGAGAATGGTGGATGGAAGTACTGGGAGACTCTGAGCGAGGAGTGGCACCCAGGGACTGGTAATACACGTGAGAATTGGATTGGATGTTAAACTGCACTGAGAATGTGTAAAACCTGAAAGAGGTACCGTTTAAATTGTGTGGGCTGGCTATAGGGGAGGTGGAGGCCAGAAATTGTGTCATAGAGAAGCTAGTGCTAAGGGAGTAAAGTGACTCCAGGGACCGCAAAAGCCTTGGCAGGGAGTCCCACCTGCCTAATAGAAGGGGTAATACCTGAGTGGGCATTCCCACCAGGATAAGAGGAGTAACTATGCCTGGGCATGGAGTCCCACCAGACCCTGAGCCAAATGCCTGTGTAGGAAATTCCACCAGGCTAAGATCCAGCTGGTGCAGGGATGTCATCCATGCTGATAGGAAGCTGAGGAACATCACCATGCCAGGGTGGGAAGGCCCACCAGGTTTGCAGAGAATAGCATGAGGGGTCCTTTCTTGGAAGCAGATATCTGAACAAAGTTAGAACAGGCTCTGGCAGAGACCAGAGCACCACAGGAGGAGACCTGTGGCAGCATAAGAAGAAGGACAAGTCACTCTGGTGCTGGGAGGAGCCTACGGAAGCCCAGAAAGCACTGGAGGTAACAATCTACCCCCGCGGTGGCATCGTGCGATTTAAAGCACCGCGCACTTCTGGGTTGGTGTGAATGCGGTGAGTGCGCACATTTCTGCCTAACCCGAACTATTGGAGTGCGGTTTGAAAAGCTGCTCAGAGCAACTTTTCAAACCGTACTCCAACAGTTCAGGTTAGGTGGAAATGTTGCATTCACACCAACCCGGAAGTGTGCGGTGCTTTAAATCACACGATGTTGCCGCGGAGGCAGTGCGATTTAAAGCACGTCTGATTGCGCCCTTACTTTTGAATCTATTTTTTACTATGGTGAGTTCCTTTTGATGCACCTAATCTAGTGTATACAAAGATTGCAGGGTGGTATCGGTCCTTTCCCTCATATTTGTTTTACGGCAGTCCTGTTCTGTATGTAGTTAGCTGATTAAGTGAATTCTCAAACAATCAAGGGATCATATTAATTATTAAGGTAATTGTGATAACCCTACTGCTTCCTTGGTGCACTTTCTTGTACCTCTCCTTCCTTCCTTCTTATCACCTAAACTCCTTCTCTCCCTATTCTCCCGTTGGAGCAATATTCCTCCTTCTTATCAACCTCTAACTCCACCTCCCTATATCTCAGCCCCCCAACCTCCCCACAAATTAATCTCCATCCTCTGTTTCCCCCCCATCTTGGCTGCCTTTCTCTTGTGCCCTCTGGAACTGCCAATTCTCCATCCAGAAAGCACCATTCAGCCACTATCTCTTCCTCTCTTGCTCCCTCCAGTTCCTTGTCCTTATTGGATTCACCCCTGTAACTCTGTCACTCCTGCTTAGGGATGGGCAAACAGAATGCAGTTCAGATGTTCGGTCGTTCGGTTCGAAACCCAAGTTTGGGTTCGATGGTTTGGTTCAGCTGAGTTCGGTTTGGCTGAACTTGGCCGAACATTCAAAAATAACAAAACCGAAACTGAAACCGAAACAAAATCGGACCCCAAATCTACTTTTTGGCCCTGGAAAGACATTTTCCCTGCCCCCGAACTCATCCGAACACTACCGAACTGTTCGGTCATTTGAGAGTTCAGTTCGAATGTTCGATTCGGACATCCGAACAGACCGAATTCGGTCCGAACTCCGAACCGCGTTTGCCCATCCCTACTCCTGCTGCCCTCTCCCTTAGTGGTCTCAACTTCATCCACTCACTATACTCTGAATGCTGTGGTGGCAGTGTTGGCCTTCTCCTTGCTGAATCTTGCCAGTACCAACCTCTCACTTTCCCCCCCTTCCTTTTGAGGCCCATTGTGTTCACCTTTACTCCCCCATCCACCTCCATGTTGCTGTCATCTACCAACCCCCAGATTCCCACTCCTCTTTTCTCTCACACATGGCTTACTTTCTTCCTTTCTGATGACAATATTCCCACTCTCATTCTTGTGCCATCCTAGCTGCCATTCTTGGGGACTTCAGAGTTCATGTGGACACCCCCTCTGACCCTGCTGCTTCCCGCTTCCTCTTGTTGACCTCTTATTTTGACCTTCGCCTGTGGACTGCCTGCCCGATGCATCATAATGGCCACTCCCTTGACCTAGTCTTATAAAAACTGTTCTCTCTCAGATATCTCCTATTCTCTTTGATGCCCTCCCTGTCTCTGACCATCACTTTGCTTCATTCAAACTCTCCTAGTCACCCTCTCCCACTTCCCCAACCTCTTACTCTTACAGTGACTTTCAATCCATTGACCCTCTTGACTTTACTTCCTCCCTCTCCCCCAATTTCTCATTTGTCTCCTCTACCACCTGCCCAGATTCTGCTAACTCTGCCTTCAACTCGTCCCTTTCTTCCACCCTTGACTCCCTCTTGTGCTTTCCTATCTGTTGCATAAACCCCTGTCCTTGGCTCACCCTTACCATCTGCTACTTCCAATCCTGCTCTTGAGCAGCCGAGTGCCTCTGGTGGAAGTCTTGTGAATTTGCTGACTTCCTCCACTTTAAGTTTGCTCTTTCTGCATTTAGCGATGTCCTTTCTCTGGCCAAAGACTGCTATTATTCCATATTAATCAAATTTCACTTTTGCAACCCCCGCCATCTCTTCTCAACATTTGTTTCCCTTCTGAAGGCTCCCTGTCCTACCCCATTCTTCTCTCTCTGCACATGATCTTCTCACCTTCTTCAATAACAAGATTGATAAACTCTACCTTGCTATTGCTTCTCAACAGTCTCCCTCCCCCACTTCCTTCCCTGCTATCCCCCCTCCTGCCTCTCTTCTCTTCTCCCCAGATTCTCTTTATGAGGTTTCATCCCTCCTCTCTTCATTCAACCCCTCCACTTGCCCCCTTGACCCCATTCCCTCTCACCTCCTAGCAGCAATTGTCCCCCACTGCTGCACCTTCACTGCTGCACATCATCAATCTCTCCCTCTCTATTGGGTCATTTTCATTGGCTTTCAAACATGCCACTGTCTCCCCTATACTTAAAAATACCACTCTTGACCCCTCCGACTCTTCTGGCTATTGTCCCATTTTGCTTCTATGCTTCACTACCAAGCTACTGGAGAAGGCTGTCTATGCACAGTCTTGATTTCTCTTCAAATTCTTCCTTTGATCCCCTTCAATTGGGCTTTCGCCCTCTCCACTCAACTGAGACTGCTCTCGCCAAAATCATCAATGACCTTCTCTTAGCTAAGTGAGGGCCTCTACTCTGTTCTCGTCCTCCTTGATCTCTCTGTCTCCTTTGATACTATTGTCCATGGCTGCCTCCTGCATTTGCTATGCTTCCTTGGTTTCAGGGATACTGTTATCGAATGGTTCTCGTCATATCTCTCAAACTGCTACTTCAACATTTCTCTTGCTAGTACCTCCTCTACATCACTTCCCCTCTCTGTGGGAGTTCTCCAAAGCTCTGTTCTGGGACCTTTTCTCTTCTCCCTTTACACTCTTTCTCTGGGTAAGCTCATTGAAACCCATGGCTTCCATTATCACCTATATTATTTATTTATTACACTATTTATATACCGCCCCCCTTTCCTACCCACTGGTATCTCAGGGTGGTGAACAACAATATAAAAAATACAAAATATAAATACAAAAATAAAGAACTATAAAATCCTATATTAACCATAAAACAGCAGGGGCTGAAAAACAAAAAACAAAAAACCCCACCTTACCCTAAAAAGAAAAGAGAACTCCCCACTCTCTATCCATCCCTCTCACCAAATGCCTGGCAAAACAGTCAGGTTTTACATTGTCTACGAAAGGAGGGGAGATCCGGAGAGCGTCTAATCTCTGCTGGGAGGGAGTTCCGTTACTGAGAATGCCACTGAGGATGCCCTCTCAAATGCTGCCACTCGGGAAACTCGGGGGACAACTAAGAGGGCACCACCAGATGACTGAAGAGGCCGATCCTGGACATGAGGGGTGAGGCGGTGTTGCAGGTACATGGGGCCCAGGCTATATAGAGCTTTAAAGATAATAACCAGCACTTTGAATTGGGCCCAGAAGATTATAGGCAGTCAGTGCAGAGAGTAGAGCTCTGGTGTTATGTGCTCTTAGTGGCCCACCCCAACAAGGAGACAAACTGCTGCATTCTGCACCAGCTGCAGCCTCTGTGTCATCACCAAGGTTAGCCCCATGTGGAGTGCGTTGCAGTAATCTAATCCTGAAGTGATGAATGCATGAATGACGGTGGCAAGATTGGAGCCTGAGGTATATGGCCAAAGATGTCGAACCAGTTGGAATTTACCAAATAGACTTCTAGCCACAGCCACCACCTTGGCATCCAGGTAGAGCTGTGAATTGAGGAGGAATCCCAGACTTTGAACTTGAGGAACCAAGGAGGGACACACCTCATCAATGATGGGGACCTCCACTCCCTCACCCTTACACACCAGCTTCACCTCCATCTTGTCGGGATTCAGTTTCAGATGGCCCGTTCTCATCCAAGCCTCCACTGCAGCCAGAAACTGGGAAAACACCACGACTTCTGGGCCTGGGTCAAATAAAAATGAGAGGTACATTTGGGTGTCATCAGCATACTGATGGCACCGAACTTCAAACTGTCTCATGATGTAGCCCAAAGGCTGATGACACACAACTCTAGTTCTCCAGTCCTGCTCTCTCCCCCTCCATTCAGTCTCAAATCGTTGACTGTCTCTCTGACATCTCTGCCTGATGTCTAGCTCAAGCTTAATATGACCAAAAGTCGACCAAACCCCTCCAGCCAGAAGATGTCACATGGCAGAGAGAAAGAGTTGTGTGTCATTAGCACTCATGTGATACTGGAGTCCCCCTGCCCCCAACATTCCCTTCCTACTTCCCTCTCAGTTTTTATTGAGGGAGTCGCCATCCAGCCAGTCTCTCAGGCATGTAGCCTGGGATTCATCTTTGACTCCTCCCTCTCCTTTAATCCCCAGATCTAGACTGTTGATATATCCTTTTGCTTCACTCTTTATAATATTGCTAAAATCTGCCCTTGCCATACTGTTCCCACTGCAAGAACCCTAGTCCATACTCTCATCATCTCTTGCCTTGACTACTGCAACTTCCTTCTTACTGGTCTCCCCTGCTGTGATCTCATCCCTCTCATCTCCGTTCAAAGCTCTGCTGCCAAAGTCATCCACCATGCCCATTGCTTTGACCACATTCAGCCCTTCCTCTCTACCCTACACTGCTTCTCTTTATGCGAATGAATTCAGCACAAGATCCTGGTCTTCACCTTCGAGGCTCTTGTTCCTCCATATCTCTCTGCTCTTGTATTCCACCTCACTCCTGCCAGGGAGCTTCACTTCTCCTCTGCACCCACCCTTGCCTACTTGTGGACCGTTTGCTCCTCTAAATATGTTCAACCCTTCTCTCTTGCTGCCACTCATACCTGGAACTCCCTCTTTGGATACGTTTTCTCTGATCCCTCCCTCCCAGCTTTCAAATCCCTAATGAAAACCTACCTCTTCTGTCAGGCCTTCCTTAGCTCATCATGAGTGAAATTACATCCTTTTCCCTCTCACTCAGAATCTAATTACATGTAACTAATACCACATTCACACCTGATGCCTGGCACTACTAAAATGATGCACAGGCAAAGATGTGGCAGTGGGAAGGAGCTCGATGCCGGCAGCTCCTTCCCACACACAGGCATCAGGTATGAATGTGGTATAAATGAAGCACGACACCTGCAAGTTCTCAACCTCATGAATGTACTCTTGTCTTGTACGGAGGTCCTGAGGTTCACCACTCCCTTGTCTCTCCCTCCTTTGTCTTAAGATGTTAAGCCCTCTGGGGATAGGCACCTGTTTATAACTATTGATTGTACAGTGTCAGGTACACTGCTTGTGCTATATAACTAATAGAGAAGTCTCTCCTTTTGATTTAGGTTGTTAATTTTTATACTGTTTTCTTTTCTCTTTTATCAACATGTTTTGTTATGTGTTGTTGTGTTGCTTGTCATCGGGCATTATTTTATATTATTTGTAAAATTGTAAAATTGTATTGTATTGTATTGTTTTATTCTTGGGCCAGGGCGAGAGCCAGAGCCTTAAATAAATACTACTACTACTTCACTGTTTTAACCATATAACTAATAGGGGTGTGCATGTCATTTTTGTTTTTACAATAACGATAATGAAAATTGTCATTTTTGTTATTGCAATAATTAAAATGACGACCGAGAAAAATGACAAAGATAACTAAAATGACAACCGAGAATACTGGCAGGGACAACCGAGAATACTGGTAACGAATCACGATAAAATTATCATTGTCATTATTAGTGCTGTGGCAGTTGGGTTTTGTAGGGAAAATGTGGAGAGGGGAGGAGGGAGCAGACATCTCGGAGTCTTAACAGAGTTGAACTCTTGAACTGTGCCTGTGTTGGGAGGGGTGAGCAGCTCAGTAGTATCTGATGGCTGTATTGCTGGCCAATGAGCAGTGAAAGCAGTCTCATGGCACTCTCTGATAGATCAATGCCTTCTGCCTCCCACAACCAATCAGGGAGACTCTGGGGGAGGGCACTTCAGCCCTTTATAATGGGAGGGCCAGGTGTTTTCTCTCCGTTCTGTGAGATCTCTGCTTGTCAGGTTGCGTTTACAGAACTGTGATGCTTGCACACAGAAAATCCTCCCTAGCCCTTATTATATTACCACCAATACTTTCCTTCCTCATACCCTGCATCTTACCTTCTTCCTTTCCCTACCCTTCTCCCCCCTGTACATTATATATAGTTGAGTAGTATAGATTAGATCTAGATATATATTATAGATTAGATTAGAATAGTTATATAATTGATTTGATAATAGTTTTCCTTTTCCTTTCCTGTCTCCCTTTGAATTAGATAGATAGATTGATTAGATAGATGTGCATAGGAATCGATACTGATACCCAAAATAAAATCTTCATTTGAAATGGTACCAATAACAATATTGATAGCAATAACGATATCGATACCAATTCAGATAATAACTATATTGATACCGATAACCAGAATGACAACAATGATAAAAACAATAACTATATTAAAAACAAAAACATTGTCATTAATAATGATAATGAAATGACATTTTGAATAATGAAAATCAAAAACAGAAACTACATCGGGGCCTGGTGCACACCAATAATAATAATAATAATAATAATAATAATTAATAAATAATTAATGACAACTTCAGATGTGTAGCTAGTGCTGAAGCGGCGACTCTTTTTCTGCCCCGCTATTTCATTCCACCATTTCAGAAATGCCTGCAACTTTCTGTTGCTTTTTGACCAGCATTCAGCTAATTCCACTGGCATTCTGCTAATTCGGAAACTGTTGGAACAATTTCTGAAACTGTCGGAAGAAACACTGTTCTGCTACCTCGCAGTGCCGGTGGAAATTGTGGAAGATCGAAACTGTCAGAACAAACATTGTTCCGCTATTTTCAGAGCCGGTGGAAGTAGTGGAATGAAAGTAGTCGAACAGCGGAAGTAGCGGAATGAAACCAGCGGAATTAACATCTCTATCGCACCGTGCTGCTCAGTGTGGATGAGTTTTTTCTGGCAGAAAAAGCTACTGCAGTGGCTTGCTGTTTCAGCCCTCTGTGTAGCAGACCACCTTACAGTAGATAGATATATCATGGGACTTCTTTAACAGGTATCTAATCTTAAAGAAAACTGCATGAAATAGGGTGATACCTATTTCCTGTTGGGTTTACAGTGTCTATGAGTTCCAGAAAGATGAATCTTGCTCCCCAACCAATTCCATTACACACTCTGTTTATACCATGCGTGTTTTGCTGCAAGGTTATTTACATGCAATGCTGAAATGACACATTTATAGTGTGCAATTCTTGGGGATCCTCTAAACAGTCGGCCAATCACAGTCTACATCCATATCGCAAAGAGACTGAGCAGTGGGAGGAAAGGAGACTGTGGTACTTACATCTGGAAACAGAAGTTAATATGTGTAAATATTTCAATATTTGTAGTCCTAACTTCACTTACCCATGGATGAGATGAGATTGCTGTGACTGAAACTAAATGTCTCAGGAGCAGTTTAATAGGCTTGGGGCAGCATTAGCCTAATAGGATGATTTTGGCTCATTAAGATTAGAGCTGTGGGAGTTTTTGAAAAACCTGCCTAGTTGACACACTCTTATGGTTTTCAAAAAGCCAGATAACCTTGTGAGCTGACTTTCAAAGGGTCTCCCTCTTCTCAGAGTTATCAGCATCTGCGTTTCCACATGGCATGCCCCTCTGATCTTTTCACCCCCTTGGAGAATTGAGTGACTGTTTAATATTATTACTGAAGGCAATTCAACTTGTCACCTTTGCTTCATATTTTAGACCTACTTTAGGCCCCTCCCCTAAAATGATGTGTTTGTTGGAGGGCAGGCAGATTTTCAAATAGTCCAGTTTCCTTCTGAAGTCCTAAATGAAATGGCAAGCTATCCTATCTCTTCTTACAAAGGTTCCTGTTTGTGTTTTACTCTTTTGAAATTCTGGCTAAGAGATGATGTGTGAGCCAGGGCAAATGGTAAATAAAGAAAATGGATGACTTTTAATATTCAGTGAAAATATAAAAGCTAGAGAACCAGGTGGTCATTGCAATCAGTGGGAAGTGCTGAAGGAAATGTTTTGAAAACATGAAGATTGGGGTTCTTTTCCAAAAGGGATGCAGAAATGCTTTGAAAAGCAGATTTTTAAAAAAATTTTTAAATCCAGTCCTCTCAAAACAGATATGAAACCATATAGCAAACTAGTTGTGTCATTGTTTGAAAGATTTTACCTTAGACTGGCCTTTAATCTCACACAATCCATTTTGTAAACAGCTATCCCATCACTTCCCAGGAATCATTCATTTTTCCTTTGAGGAAATGTTCATGGGAGCCCATTCACAGTGGTAAAAACCACCCTAGCTTGCTTTCACCTTGTGTTCACTAAAAAAGGGAGTGTTAAAGTAGTGCTGCAACTCAGTCCTCTGTTTTCATTGGAATTTACCAAGGACTGGGCTATTTGGCCTTGGTTTGCTGAGTGCTGGATTTCTAAGGACTTGCCCCCAAAATTCGGTACTCAGCCACACCTCAGCGAAGTGCAGGGAGGAGGGCCAGAGGGCAGTCGATGAAGGGAATACTGTAGTGGGGGTTGGCAGTTCAGGCCCTTCTGAGCATACCCAGTGTTCTTTTCTTCTCTTTTAACTTACCAGCATGGGAAGAGGTCATGCATTGCAGGACCCCCTCGGGGGTGACCTCTGCCCCCAGCTAGGCCCTAATCCCTCTTCTTGGCCCCTGATGTCCTATTCCCTTCCCCCTAGGTCCAAGGGCCTGAGGACTGGCCCAAACACTCCGGACTGGTTCACAAACTGTCAGAAATACATTTAATTTTTAATATTCAGAACAGCACTAAGTTAAAGCAAAGATAAATAGATGGTAAATACCTTTGCAAAGAAATGGGTTTAAACTGGCAACAGTTATACATTCCTCTACATTTCAGATAAGCTTATAATCAGTGACCAGTACTCAATGATTTTGAAATGCATGTTATTATTATTAATAATAATAATAATAATATTAATAATTAATAATAATATAATGTTATGTCTTGCACGACACTCGGAGCATTTTAAAGAATTTAAAATAATATAAAAGTATAAAGCAATTTAAAACCAGAACAATTTAAAACAGTAATAAAATAATTTAAGATAGGGGAAGCAATAAGGGAGGACAGAGTACACTTAAGGGAACAAGCAATGGATCCTAAAAGCACCTAGAAAATAAATGTGTCTTCAGGTGCTTTTTGAAGGAAAAGAGGGAGGAACTGATATCAAATTCCCGAGTGAGTGAGCTGCACACCGAGGGGCCCGCCATAACAAAAGCCCAATCACCCACTGACTTCAGGCATGATGGTGGAACCCCAAAACAGTGGGTGGTTCCTGAATGCAGATACCCATTGGTGTGATATTCCAGAAGTAGGTCTCTAATATAACCAGGGCCTAAACCATGTCATGTTGAAGGCCATCTTTCTGTTGGCAGGCTTGAAGCATGATCTATTTCTTAGGGCTTGAATCCAAAGGGTACATGCAACCTGGCGCTCAGTTCATGGTGGTGCACCAGTGTTGCTACATTGCAGCTGCCCAATCCTGCTGAATTGCACATGGGATGAGAACTAGCTCACTGCTGTTGCTGATTAGGTGGGGTTAGATGCAGTTACCATCAGTGAGGAGGAAAGTACCAACATCAAGCTTCTGACTGAGGTGGCCTATTGGACATGATGACATCACTTTTTGGCATCTTTCCCCTATCACCCCCCAAAGCTTGAAGAGTGATGCTGCTGCAAAGAGCAGTAATGGAAGCCATGGACAGCTCTTATATACCCAGGAGGGGTGGGACTCCATGGGGATTACTGGATTTACCAGTATCAGATCGCCTGATACCAGATTTACCGGTATCAGAATACTGGATTTTTAACATTGCCAATTTTACCGGGTTTTTTAGATTGTGGCTGCTTTTAAATGGTGGCAGTGTAAAAAATTCGGTAAAGTAGGCAATGCTAAAAAACGGGTATTCTGATACCGGCCATTATCAGATTAATCTGATACTGACCATTATTGGTATTATCTGATTAATCTGATACCAATAGTCCCACCCCTACTACCCAGTACTTAGGAAGCATCACCTATGTGCAGTCTTGCAGCCCTGTTTAGCACTTTATAGATTCCTACTTAGGCACACTGCCTTGCTAGATAAAGCCTATAGAGAGCAGTAATTTTAGACTGCAACCATCTCAGAGAGAAAAGCATTGAACTGACACTCACAGTTTGGAAAGACATCATCACAAACAGAATGGCAGGATTTTTTTCCTTCACTGCATGTTTCAATTATGTGGGCAACTATGGCAATGTGAAACACCTGCAGAGAAAACCTAACTCTACACATTGGCATGGAATCTCTATGGCACATGGCTCCACTGGGTTAAGTAATGGGACAGAAAGATGTAAATTCAGCCCAACTCTGTAATGCATTGATAATTTCCCCTGATGGGGTTGAATAGAAGCCAATAAAGATCAACTGGTAGATTCATCACAGTTGCTATTCAGTAGGTGTCCACACTAGAAAAACATGAGCAGGCAGGCTGTGCAATCAATTGATATGGAGAGGGGTAGCTATCATCTTGTATCTATAACATGAAAAAGAGAAACACGGATGGAACAATGGGGATGGCATAAAGGATATACCCCATCTTCCCCCATCCCCCCCACAGTGGTAGATTATGATTTCTGTGAAAAAAGCATGTGAATAGTCGGTAGTCTGATTTTTACACATGGGCACATGCCAGTGATCGCATATTGGAAAACACTAGCCTACAGTCTAGCAAATCTGTTGGAAACATGAGAAAAATCCTCAATGCCACTGATAGGATGCACAATGCTAAAAGTAACAGAAGAAATGTCTGCATCGGTGACTGTGTCAAACTGTAATCCATAAATGTAGAACAAGCCAATACTAGCTTATTTGGAAATCCTACACTCATTTTCACACCAACTTGCTTAATTTTATATTGCTTGAGAGTCTTTCCTGAATTTATTCATAGTTGGAGAGTTTGGGCAGCCAGATTGATTGACCATAGTAAATGAAACCTATATAGTTTGGGTGTGAGCCGGCACCCCTTGAAGGAAGATTTAGTCGTTGAAGAAAATGTATAAATCTGTCTCAATGGGAAGAATGCTTTTGTTTTCCTTAATTTGTGCAATTTCTTCTTCTCCCTTCAGAGGTTTTTTCTTTTCTTTTTCTACTTCTGTATCTTGAAAGGTTCATCTCATATGGACACAGACTCTCTATCACATCTGTCATCATCGTATGGCTTAATTATCGAGGTAGACCACAGCTGTGGCATTCACAAGCATGAGAGACACACTACTAATACTACTAGATCTAGAGAGCTGTAAAAAAAACAAACCCAAAAACGCTTGCTCTAATGCCTTAATGCCATATGCAGGTCAGCACAAGAAATCCTTTCAAAAGAATGCCAGGTGCATCTTTCAGGGTTAACTGATATGCACCTTGAACTCACCTGTCTGTTTTTAATACTCACCTGATGACCTTCAACTATGACTAAAGTTCATAGGTCAAAGTTTGGGAACCCAGATGGCATAGCAATCCCAACTGAAATTTGATATAGTTTACATGTTCCTGTCACTGTTTGAGTTCAAGGGATTATTTTAAAGTCTCATAATGAGGCCACACAGGCAAAAGTTTGGAAACTATTCCAATGCCCTAGGCACTTCCATAAATAAATAACTACAGAGTGTGTAGCTTGCCTTCTTGCAAAGCACAGGCTACATATTCGTTCAGCTCTAAATTACAACATTTGCACTAGTAGTTAGTACCATACATGTGGGGTTATAAAAGTGCATTTTCCCACCTCAGTTACAGTACAATTTTCTATTGTTGGTTCTCCTGTTCTGTCGGATCATTTCATGATTTCATTGATACTAAAGAATAACATTGAGTGTTAATAAACATGACACTTCCTGGTTCAGGCAGCTCTGATTCACTTGGGTCAGTGCCAAATGTATACGTCTGTTCCAGGATCACCAAGTGTTGGCTCAGTTAAGACCCTGGAAAGGTAGGTGGCCGGGCCAGAATCCTGGTCCTGGAAGTCTGGGCCCAAGAGCCTCCCAGGTGAGCCAGAATGGGCCATGTTACCCCGAGATTCTCCCAGGAATTAGCTCCACCACGGGGTCTGGGTGTCTCTGTAGGAAAGCTTAAGTTTCTTCACCAATAATTCACAATAGACAATTATTATGACTAAAATACTACTATTTATTTCCTTGCCAAACTGGCTTAAACACTACTATAAAAGCTCAATGGAAGCATGTAAAAAAGGTTATTGATTACAAATATATATATTCTTGGAGAATATATCTCACCACACAGATATTGCAGGTTCCAAAAAGTTGTCAAGAGTCTGTGGGGTCCTGCTGGGGAAGATAAGATGTTAACTTGATGCTATGCTGGAGACTTAATAATAACTAAATAAAAAATAGCAAAAATAAAAGAGAAAAAATAAAGAAAAATATAAAACAAAATTGTCCAGAGGTTGAGGAATGGTCCCTCAATAGGCAAGTAGCATGGGAGCTCCAAAAAGGCAGGGAAAAGACAGAGAAGCACTTGGGGAACCATTCCCACAAGGCTGAGTCAAAAAATTTGAAAGGAAACAATGACATTTCAGACCAAAACAAGAAAAGTAAGAATTGTCCTCGAAAAATGGGAAAAGAAATTAAAAAAAAATAACTTTAGGACAAAAGAAAAATGGCTTGAAAAGAGTGAAAATTGAGGAAAATGATTTTAAAAATGAAAATAAAATAGCTTTAAAAGAATGAAAAATGAAGTTAAAATGAAAATAAAAATGGCTTGAAAAGAGTGAAAAAAGAAAAATGAAGTTAAACTGAAAATAGAAATGGCTTAAACAGAGGGGGAAATGAGAAAAATGATGTTAAAATGAAAATAAAATGTAAAAATCAAAATCTCCTATTTAGGTTAAAAATTAAACCTATTTTAGCATTTGAGATATGATTGAAACCATAAAACACCTTTTCCATGGGGTGATGGTGTTCCTCTGTTATCAATATTACTGCTCCATTATTAGTTGAAAACATGTTTTTAACTCCTTTAATGTTATGAGAAACTGTTTTGACCCAAACGTGCAAAAAGACCTTGGGTCCCAGAAACAAACAATTATCAGGTCGCTTCTAATTCCTTTGTGCCAATTATTCTAGAAGTCAGACTAAAAAGCAAATTGCTTCTAGGCCAAATTAAATCCCTATGGTCCTTGTCTCCCCAATAAAACAGACCCCAACTTAAAGACTGCTATTGCTTAAAAACCAGTTTCCACTAAAGTTAGCACATTATTAATGATATTTTGATAACCCCACCTAATATCTATGGAAACCCATTACAGTTGAAAAGTAGACAATTCAAAGTCACATTATTAATAAAATTAAACTTTTAACAGAAGTTCACCATATGCATAAAAACAAGTATATTAATAAAAGACCATTTCAATGATTGTGGAACAGATCTCAAAAGTTTATGCTGAAGAGAGAGGTGAAGAAACCAACATAACCAAGTCAATTCCTTTTAAAACAACAAACTATAATCAAATGGCCAGTAATCAATAACAGTAAGTTATTATTAAACAGCAAGTAAAGGATCTGGGGGTGGTTGTGGACAATACAATGAAATCCACAACTTTGTGTGCTTTGAGGGTTTTTGTGCCCGCCCCTATTGGGAAGAAGGCACAGGGTTGGGTGGAGGCGGCTTTACCGCTGGATCTGGGAGCGGGGTGGAGCTGGCCGTGTTCCTTGCAAGCTACAATCCACTCTGGATTTCAGTTTGCATAGGAGAGTTGGCAGCGGGAAAAATTGTGCTGTGTGATTGGCCGGTTATGGCCACGTGTTGGAAAGCATGCCATGCAGCCCCTTCAGTTGGTTGGTGGCACGCTAACAAAGCCCATCCACCCACCCCTGGACTTGTACCGTGGATCTAATCCAGTCGCCTATTTAATGTGGGATCAGGAAAAAAAATTTCCCTTGAAGGGTTTTCGACTTCCTCACGGTACTGTTCTTATTATAGAAGTCTGGGGTTGGGTACAATTGGGCTTGTTATTCATTGTTGCGGCTGTTGTGGTATTCAGTACCATAGGGTTAAAATGGTAAGGGCTTTATAGCCTGGGTGTATGGGCAGATGATTGGATTCATGCTGCAAGGTGTACCAGCTGGGTAATTAAGGGAATGGGTGCCCTTGATTATCACAGGAAGGAAGGGAAGGCATTGTGTGCATATGGATAGGATCTAAGCGGTCCCGAGGTTGGCATCAGCAGCGTCTCTCCAATCCAGAATGGTTGGCATTATGGTACTGAATGCGCGGGGGTGAGAGATAATGGAAGTGTTAAGTTATCCGATCTCGTCACTCCCTGGTCATTTCACCCAAGTTAATTAGGTATAATTCTAATTGGCATTTAATTGGGCACTATAATGGAAAAAGTTTGATCAATTGGATATTCTAATTTACCTCACAATTGGGCATGGAAAAGATTAAAAGTAGGGAAATTGGCTTCTAATTCTATCCACCGTTCTTTATGGTTATTAATTGGAATCTAATTGGTTCAATCGGTTTCTTGTTCTCTTAACAGGTTATTAATTAAGATTGGCTTCAATAAAACAGCTGTGGCCAGTTTTACCCATATCCTCTGTGTCTGTGCCTTATTTCTAGTGCGGGGGCAATGAGAACTTACTGTATGCTGCATAAATATTCATTGCATGTACTACAGTAATGAGGGATAGATAAATATAACATGGAAAAATTTATTTCTACTGCTATGTACAAATTATTAATAAAGATAGCCTCCTTAATCTTTATTTATCCATCTAAATAAGTGGCCTTAATATTTCAAAAGTGCAGCTTTTGCGTAGGTGCATTAATTTCTAGCAATATTTCTGCTGGGTTTAGAAGATCATGGGTCTTTTTATCATCTCCACTGGTGGTTATAATGGAAGATTTTGTATTCTGATGAGAGTTTGTTTTGTTGCAAAATCCCTCTCCTGTTTTGCCAAGTTTCAGGCTGTAGATTTCTGTGGATTACTGACTCTTTCTCCAAAAAGGGTATTGTGAAGCCTTAAATTTGTATCACCTTAAAAGGGATCAGTATAGTTTGCATAATTGCTATCACAGAACAGCCCAACTGCGCTCGTACTTTGCTGATCCATTTGCGTGGAACATGGATGCTTGTCAGCAGTGGTGTCATGTGACAGATGGTTATTTAACAAAACAAAGTTAATATGTAACTGTCAATCATGTGTGCCAGATTTGCTGTAGATTTTGAAATTTATTGACAAGCTCTAATAACTGACATTTAAATTGTCTGTTCTCATAGAAGCAAACAGCCAAAGTATGGCAGCTAAAATATGACATTTACTTCTAATCCCTATTGGAAATATATAAAAAAAAACAAAAAAACCCCAAATCTCCTACCTTAAATATATATAGATATAGGAATTATAAAGAGAAAATGACGATAAACAGAGATTTATTGATTAGCTGAACATTTCAGCTTCCACCCTCAGCAGCAGCTGAGTTGATTTTTGAAATAAAGTTTATTATTTCACTTAATTTATCACTTTATTCACTTTATTATATTACTTTATTTCAAAAATCAACTGAGTTGCTGATGATGGTGGAAACCAAAATGTTCAGCTAATCAATACATTTCTGTTTACAGTCAGTTTCTCTTTATAATTCCTATATATTGTTTATGACTGGCAGCATCCTACTAGGAACTGGAGCTTCCTTGAGTGTATCGACTATCGCTGTTTTGTTGCTTACCACATCAGTCTCTCTCTCTCTCTCTCTCTCTTTCACATGGCCTTTCATCATATTTATATCAGTTCTGGTGGGATGGCGGATCCCTACATTAACCTCTCTTCAAAATGCTTCTATCTGTTTTCAAAATTCCTATGTTTATTCATTAAATTAATATGATTTCATTTTATAGATAAGGAGTGACAGACACGGTGTGAATCCCAGGGTGGCAGGGTCATTGCCCTGCCTGGCCCCTGAGCTCCTGCAGCTGACAATCAGCGTGTTTTAAAAAACTCAGAAAACACCTTACCTGGCTGGAGAGTCAGATGGGGGCAGGAAATCAGGGAGCGCTGACTGGAATAGATTTAGTACTTACTGTATGTGGACTGGACCGGTTTGGAGGAGGAGTGGCACCAACGAGAGGAAGAGAGAGGTTCTTTTTGAGAGGCTCCTCACATTCTCACAATTTTCGGAGCCCTCTCAAAGATCAGAAGTTTTCTGCCTTATAAACAAGGCTCTTCAAGAAGGCTCCTCCCATTCTCACAATCAGGGTGCGCATGTGCAACCCAATTGTGAGACTGGGAGGAGCCACTTAAAGAAGTACCTTGTTTACAACAAGGTTGAAACCTTCCAAGAACCCTGGAGGCTGGCCCAGATGGCTTCGGGAAGGACTCCCTTTAGGAACATTTCAAGAGTAGACAAACACTTTGCGGTTTGGGCATCTGGGCTGAGATCCCAGTGCACCACATGGGAAAAATCAATAGCTTTTTGCCATCACTGAGGTGCACAGTTCCACAGAACCCTATGGGTTGCTGTGTTAGAAGCTGTCTGGGTGTTAGAGTAAAACACCCAGGCAGTGTGTGGCTTCACGATGCAACTGAGGGCGAGTGAGGGCTGGTCTGTGGGACAGTGAGAGTGGATGGGATCAGAGCAGGCTTTTTTTGCGCACTGGGACTGGGGATCAGCACCATATGTTGGCGGTTTCTGAGGAGAACGCATGGAGTGGGAGTGACTCTGTCAGCCTGGCCCTGGCTGCTGCACCTGCTTGTATGACTGCTTTTTGCTTCACCAGAGAGTGAGGAGACTATATTGCCTCTGACTGCCTGGGTGAGTCATTCAGGGCTGGGAGACACGGGAAAATTGGGCTGGGGGAAATGGGGCTGCCTGAGAGACACTGGGAACATGGGGCTGGGGTAAGGGGAGGAAAGGAACTGGCTGGGAGACACTGGGGGAAATGAGGCTGGGAGTAGGGGGGAATAGGGATGGCTGGGAGACACTGGGGGATATGGGGCTGGAGTAGGGGGGGAATGGGGCTGTGAGACACCCTGGTCTCCCAAGCCCCCCAAGCATGTGCAAAGGTCGTGGCCATTTTCTGGTTAAAATTGGTCCCTTTCTTGGCTGTTTTCCAAGTAAACTGTCTGCTTTCTGGGTTTTGGGTGGGGGACCTAGGGGCTTGGATGGAAGAGTTTCCAAACTTTTTTGGAACGTTCCTTGCATTTTAAAATGGCCCCGTCCTTTGCAGTTTGGTGGGATGTTGTGTCAGACTTTTTCACAAATGACTAGTCCTTCCATGAATGCTCCCTGTCTGGTTGCAGAATCAGATGCCTCTGATATTGCGACAGAACTGTGTGTAGCATGTTTTTGGGGACAAGTGGAAATCCTTGCTGCTGCTTCTATGGTGTGCTAAGGGCTGCACATAATGTTGTTGCCTGAAGATGGTTTGCTTTGCTTGTTCTGTGTTTGAATGATACATTGCTGCTTTCCTTCTCCCCACCCAAACATGAGTACAGAGGGCATTTTGTAAATTTGTGGGTCCACTGTTCGTGACTACTCTTGTTTAAAATGGTCCCCTGTTTTAATATTTTAATATTATTGTTGAAATGTTTTAAATTGTTTTATTGTTTTTACTTGTTGGAAGCCGCCCCGGGCTGCTTTGCAGGAGGGGCGGGGTATAAATTTATTAAATAAATAAATAAATAAATTTGCTGTTTCAGTGCTGCCCCCTGCTGGAAAGTAGTTTTGTGCCTCTCTTGGGACTCTGATTTTGAGCATCTTGCCTGGGGTATTGTGGAGAAACAGAAATGCATTGTTTAAATTTGGTTTATTCAGCCTTGGGCCCAGGTGGGGTGGAAAAGATACCCCCTGATCTCATCTTGCTGCATATGTAAGCTGCTGTTTTGATGGGGCTTGTTTATTTGCAATACAGGCCTGCAACTGGCCAAACATTTAAATGTGTTTGCATGTGCACTGCTGGTTTCCCGTCTCCTCTCCCAAGCATGTGAAAACGTTTTGGCCATTTTGGAGGCCCCCCACTGGCAATGACTACTCTTCATTAAAATGGTTGCTTACTTTGTTGTTTTCCACCTAAACGGTCTGATTTATGTTTTTTGGGTGGAGGAACCTAGGAGCTTGGCTGGAAGGAAAGATTTCCAATGCAATCTTTGCTGGAATGTTCCTTTCCTTTTAAAATGGCCCCACCCTTTACAGTTTGGTGGGATGTTGTGGCAGGCTTTACTGCAAGAAGGGCATGCCACATGTTGGATCACTTCACTAATGACTAGTCTACCAGCCTGCGTAGTTGCAACATTTGCTGCCCTTTACACTGCAACAGAACTGTGTAGCATGGTTGGGAGTCTGTGGGACAAGTGGAACTCTATGCTGCTGCTTTTATGCTGTGTGTGTATCATACACAGTACAATAGAAATACGCCGTTCTGCTCTACTCGGCAATGCATGCTGCAGCTAGTTTGCTGTGGCCCTGGCATTACTTATATATTGAACATATTTATGTTACGACATATGTAAGTGGCCAGGGAGTACCACTTACATCTGTCTTCCACTTTGTGCACCGTAGGGCTCTCCTTTCACACTGCAGTGTAGGGGGATGGGGTATAGGGTGCCATAGGGCATACTGAATTAGTACAGTAACACATGTAATCCTGTACTATTTCTATGTGGTACCTTGGAGATGGAGGACAGACCGATGTCTATCTGTGCTACTCTTGCGGATTGTGTCATTGTGCTTACATCCTGATCAAAAGTATGGAAGAAGTTATCTGGATCATTGGTTTGGATTACATTAACTGTTTGGAGCAGTTTGTCTGTGAAGAGGAGTTTAGCTTTTCCTCAGGCAACTAGAGTTGTGCATGAGGGTCCAATGTCATTTTCATTTTTTAGTTTTTGATATTTAAATATGTTGTTTTTATTTTCATAAATATTAAATTTTCATTTTCGTTTTTGCTTTCGTTTTCGTTTTCCATTGGTATAAATGGAAAACACATTTTTGTCTGTAACTTTTTCCCCCCATTATATTTGGCTAAAACGTGGAGAGACTGTACCTCCAATGAAAGGCACTAAGTATACCAAATTCCAAAAAGATTGGCTAAAGGAATCTAATTTTAGAAGCAGTTGAATTATATTATTTTGTAAAAATCTTCATATACATTCGTAGCTGTAACTTCTTTTGCCTCACATTTAATGTAGATGAAACTTGGCAAGTTTACACCCCTTCCCATATTTACTATCTCTGCCACCTTCCATAAGGATTGGAAAAAGGGTCCTGGTGGTATAGGCAATTCACTTGTATTTCTGACTGTAACATCTTTTTAGTCCAACCAGTGTACATGAAATTTGGCAGGGCTGTATATCGCACATTCACAATAATTAATCTCTGCCAAATATCAGAAATATGTGATAAACGGTACCAGTTTTATATGCCTGCACAGCATATACAGAGAAGGAGCCTATGCCTGGGATTCTTTTATGTGTCAATGTGGTATAAAATCCCATTGACTCTGTAGGTATTCAAAGATATACTGCAAACTTCGTAGGAGCCATCAATAAAGTGAGGAATTCCATTGGAACCCTGCATTCAGAGTTGCTGGAGAAGGCTTAGATGGGCAGAAGAGCACCTAGCATGGACACGGTAGATCAGATAGCTGTGGAAGTGTGATATATAATAATGTCTTATGCACGTGACAAATTTCAATTCACGAAACATCTAAAGAGTGCAACTTTGGTGCAGGGGACTTTGTTTCAAAGGCACAGTGAATGCTTTCCCATCCAAGCATTTAATGTGGCAACAAAAGCATACCCAATGCTGGAGAGAGAGAGACTGAGGAGTTTGGGAATTTGTATGACAGGTCAGAATTCCGTTTCGCCAAAGATGCCTCTGTACTACTTGCTGTGTTGACAGAGGACAATTTGGACAAATCATTTTCAGAGGTGGTTAAAATACTGAAGATTGTGATGACAACACCTCTCACAACTGTTGAAGTGGAACAAAGCCTCTCAACTCTAAAAAGAATTAAAACCTTTCTGAAAAGTACCATGACAGAGGACCGTCTGAATGCTCTAATAATGCTGTCTATTGAGCAAGCCACGATCAGGGAAATTCCAGAGTTCAACAAAATGAAAATAATAGATCTGTTTGCACAGTGCAAGGAAAGCAGAGTAAATTTCAAGTACAGACGTTGAACAGACCTGAAGATGATCTATTATTGACTCTCAATTGCATGAAGACTAGAAGAAGGGGAGACCTGCACAATGAGAATACCTGTTTTGCGTCCATCCAGCACCAGCCTGCATGGTCTTTGTCCTGAAAGGGAGACCAATGCCAACATAGAGGCTGCACCATGCAAACAGAAAAAGAAGGCACCACCACTGACTGAACTCACAACACACAAGGCAGTGGAGACCAGCGTTGCTGCTGCTGCTGGCTTTGGTGAGTGCACCCAGGAGGACAGCCTGCTGCCCTGGGCTATGAGGACAGAGCACAAAGAGTCTGAAAGGAAGACAGATGGCACTGCACAACCACCACCATGACCACGCCCACCACCTGATGGCACCACATGATGGTGATAGCACACAAGGCAGAGTGAGGCTTTTCTTGCAGCTGCGCGTGTGAGGATGACAGCCTGCAGAGGAAACTCTACATTTTAGATGTGAGGTTCCTTACATGTCTTCAGTTAAAAAATTAAGTTTAAAAAAGCCAACAAAGAAAAAGTTTTAAAGTTTGAGTTAAAAAGTTATGACTTCAGTTAAAAAGTTGTAAGTTAAACTTTTTATGGTTAAAGTTAAAACCTTCTATGTTTTTTTTATATTGTTACTAGTGGTGGGACCCCGGGCCCATTACCGGCTACCGGATTTACCGGTTACCGGTTCTAAGAAAACCGGATTCCCGGATTAAATCCGGTATGCCGGTACCGGATTTATTTCATTGGTTTCAATGGGGCGCTGTGTCCCCATTGAAACCAATGAAATATCCCTCCCCCTCCC